>JAVGVS010000087.1:0-288754 GCA_032718565.1 Distichodus sexfasciatus
CATATCCCTCTATATTTCACCTCCCATACAGAATATTGCTTTATCCCTTTGTCTCTACTTGCATGTCATTAAAGTGTGACACTTGAGTGTCACTCCCACCCTGTAGTGTCACTGTGATCCCCTCTTAAACTCAGCTTCAACTCAACATGAAACTTGGGATAAGAACGCTGCTGCTGTATCAAAGCGGCTTGCAGTTCGGTGTAACTGGAAACGTTAGGAAGCACATAAAGGGATTTCCAGCGGTGTGGTGGGCAGACACGGGGGATAAGTGGCGTCATGCCATCGCTCTTCCATATTCAGCAGTAAGAAGGCATTGCTGTAGAACGTCTCTGCTTTAAGTTATGATTTTTGCACAGGCAAACAGCGACGGAGATCAACCTTGTCCCTCCAGGCCTGTATGGGAATGAATAGGCAGACGCTCTGCAGTAATTAAGCGTGGCTAGTCGGGAGTCCCCGAGCCTCCTGCGCTTTGCCGGCTTTGTGCACCCGTCCGTCTGAGATGGCGCCTGCGTTCTTTCCCTCACGCAATCTGCCTCTCTGCCTCTCTCTTCTTTCATTTTGCGAAGAGACGACGCAGGCATATCTGTCAATCTTCCCCTGCCTGCTTCTACCTTCCACCTCTGTCTCTCCCACTTTCCACTCTGTGCTCTTCTGGGCTGAATTATTAACCAGGCAGCTGGCGGATCACTAAGCGGGAAGCTAGCGTTGGCTGTTGGTTTTAGTTCGAGGCAGGTCTGACGGAAATGACAGGCGGCATGAGAGCGATTCACACCTACTCGAATTCGGGGATTGAGTCACAGGTGATAAGGAGTAGGTGCTTTGTCTCTTCTTAAATCGCTTGTTCTCTGAATCTTCAACATTCTGACGATGCTCTGGCATCTGAAACGTGACCTGACGAGGCTCAGCGCTCCTGCTAAATATTAACAAAGTCACTGCCCGCGTCAAGAGTGTGTTTGTGTGTGGGTGGATGGGTGGGTGTGTAGGTGTGGGCCTGGGTTGGGACCCCCTCCCTTCTTAAACAAAAGGAGCGTTGAACCACTGTGTCCGACGGACTCTTTGTATTGGTTCTTCTGCCTGTTGTGCACGTTTGTGCGATCAGCACATTCTTGCTTTTCTGCTCCAGTTTGATCTTACCTTTCTTTCTTTATCTGTCCATCATCTGATCTCTTCAGAAGCATTTTTTTTGCTGTCCTCTCAGTTACGTGTTGCTGGGGGTGATGGCAATAGTGATGGACGGATGGGAAAATCTGTGCAAGGGCTTTGATGGTTTCCCGTAATGACGGCAGGGCAGCTCTGTCCCGATGGGATGTACAGAGGGATCGAAGGAAACGGAAGAGCTCTGGTCCAAGTCAGACTGGGTCAAAGGGAAAGGGAGGAAAAGGCAAGACAGAACATGAGCAAGCACAACATACTACAGAAAGTTTCAGTCAATTTCTAAGTTGGTCCATGCTGAGTTATGCTGGTCACTGTAATGGCCAAAGACATTAACCATCGACCACAGATAGATAACCAGCAACTATCCTGCTTGATTATGGGTTTGCTGGCAGACAATCACATGGAGAGCATTTAGTAGACACTTATCCAGAATAACTTCCATTTCCTAATTACTGGGACAGTCTCACTGGAGCAACTAAGGGTTAATGGTTTTGCTTAGGGGTTCAATCCTGGTAGTGCTGGAGGTAGAACACAGGCCAGGCTCAAACCTATAATCTCTTAGCCTGGAACTGATGTTTTTCTGGTATTAACACCAATAGACAGTTGGTCCAATGTTGGTCCATAGATGGTCATCAACGTTGGACAATGTGGACTTGTAGAGGGTTAGATTGTTATGGCTGGTCAAGTGAATCTTTGTAGAGGTTCAAACCAATTACTGGTGGTAAATTCTGTGGTGAAGACCACAGCAATGTTGATAAACCAGCTGGGAACTCTGGCACATGAATCAGACTAACCAATAGTGGAAAGTTGGTATCTGGTCAGGATTATACTGGAAAATGATCAGACCACCTAAAGCTGCTAAATTCCAGCCAAAGCTAGCCAATTGTTGGGTTGAGACATGCAAATTTCAGTTTGGTCTGGAAAGAAAAACATCTGATATGAGTAAACAAATGCTAAAACAAGACATGACTTCTGGAGTTTTCTTATATCTTGTGTGTTGGTTGTGTTGGCCCAGTGATGAGATTCTTGATTGTAAATCCCACTTTGCCCGCTGTGCTTTGGGGCAGTTGGCAGCGTATGAGCATGAGCAAGGTATGTCCCCTGTCCCCAGTCACCGCCCATGTCAGCTGCCCACTGCTTCTTCACGGTTTGGTCAAATGCAGAGGCCACATTTTGTTGTGGTGCACTGTGTACTGTGGTGTGCTCACAGTGACAAATAATCACTCACTTTAAAACCAGGAAGCTGAGGCTTTGGGTTCGCCCTTGAGCAAGGCCCTTAACTACAAGTTGCTCAAGAAGAAATTGTGCCTGTAACAAAAGAAAATGGAAGTCACAAGAGCATTGGCTAAAAGACATGAATGTAAATGTGAAGATATTAATCCAGGGCACATCACAGACATACTTGTGAACCAGAGAATATATATCTGTCTAACTCACAGACATTCACAATTTCTGGGAGCTGCTCCTGATGACAGAACTACTGGTGCTGTTAAGCAGACATTTTACCTTTTTTCTTGTTTGTCATTACTGTTAACTCAAGCAAGGCAAGGCAAGGCAAATTTATTTATATAGCACATTTCATACACAGAGGTAATTCAAAGTGCTTTACATAAAAGGAAGTAGAATAATCATAAAAACAATAATAAAAACAATAATCATAAAAACAATAATCATAAAAACAATGCAAAATGATTTAAAGCAATTGAACACTTCAGGTTACCTCAGACTTTGTCCACCTCCAGACTACAACTGGCAGTCACACCATGTTTTGAAACATGAGTCATTGCATTTCTCCACCTCTGCCTCATTCCACCACTCTGGAACATGTTAATTGTTGCCTCCCTAAGCCTATATTCCAGAACTCTACAGGCTTATTTACAGTAAGTATGTTTGGTAAACTGTAACACGATCATGATCTTCTCTGGGCTTGAGTAGTTTCTTCATGGAAAACATAGACAGGATATGGTGTATTGTTTATTTTGATGGTTTCTTTAGCTATTTGCTATTACCACGGTTACTAGGACATGTTTGCTTTTTAGCAGTAGATAAACAGCTTATTATGAATCACCTTATGGTTTCTGATTGGTTTAAAACCCTGTTTGTTAGTCTGATGTAGTGTTCATTGGCACTAACATATTGCCTCCACAACTGACTCAACACAACACCATTTTGTAGGGTATTAGTGATCGACAGAGATGGGTAGTAACGCGCTACATTTACTCCGTTACATTTACTTGAGTAACTTTTTGGATAAACTGTACTTGTAAGAGTAGTTTTTATACAACATACTTTTTACTTTTACTTGAGTATATTTGTGAAGAAATAATGCTTTTACTCTGTTACATTGAGCTTACATGTTACTTTGTATAGATTTATTTTTATTTTTTTTTAGTTTTTTATGTAATATTGTTTGGTAATATCCAAACACACTGTACATTGTTATTTTATATTTTTGCATATTTGCATATGATAAACCAATTAAATTTTAATTTATTCAGAAGTTACTCGGTGCTTGAGTAGTTTTTTCACTGAGTACTCTTTACTCTTAGTTGAGTAAATTTTTGGATGACTACAGTACTTTTTACTTTTACTTGAGTAATATTATTCTAAAGTAACAATACTCCTACTTGAGTAAGATTTTTGCCTATTCTACCCACCTCTGGTGACATAAAACATTAGCTCAGATGAAACATTAGCAGTACCAAAGTTTGATGGTCCCCTAATGATATTTCTGTCTGCCATTTATCAGTGTTATCCTAGGGGGTGGGGGAGGTTAGGGTTAACCCTAATCCTAAAGTTTTGAACAATTTCAGAACCGTTTTGGACCCATAAAGTACTTGATCAGCATCAAACCAGCTATTAGTGGAAACCAGTAAGTTACTAATTGTACTTCATTTCTGTAATTAAGGATTATTTCGAGTACTTTGGATTTGGACTGAGGATTATCAACATGATCAACTTTCTACTTGATCTCCCTACTTGACTACAATTATCATAATGTACTTTTAACGGTAATGTTTAAAAATGTTAATGTACTTTTTATTACATCATAGTTATTGTCAAACAAAAAGCAGTTAAATGTAAGACTTTGACTCAAGTATTTCTTACAATGACTTACCTTTACTAATACAAGCGAAATACTTAAGTCCATTTACTAAAATAATATTCTAATAGGCCACTTTTGACCTTCAATGGATTCATCTTCTTTGTAAGTAATCCTTTCTTTTACAAGAAATGACCACCACAAACCAGTTCAAAAAGCACAGAGATCCTCCCAAACACATACACAAAGCTGTTATATAAAAATATTAACACATAAGCAAATGTGTTAATGAATTAGAAATGCAGCTAAGACAAGGCTTAAGATGCATTGAGGTGCATTGCTGTGTATTTATATCTATATTTATATTTATTTCTACACCAATGCACCAATTTACTGATTAGTAGATCATAATTTTTAGTCATATTTCTCTGTAATATTTACTATATTCACGGGCTTTCCCGAAACTGAATACTAAAAACACGGATTTATTCACCTGTATTTTTAAAACTAATCGAATCAGTTTAAACAACCCTGACTACGTATTTCACATACTTTTTACAACTCTCTCTCCTCTCTCGCTCTGCTCTCCAGGCTTTAGACTGTGACTCCGGCACATCCTCTCTCTCTCCTGTGCTCTATTGAATTATTAACTCCCAGCTCTGGGGACTGAATGCTTTGTGCTGAGTGGACAGGCGATAGATCCGGCTCCACGTTGCCTGCGTTTAGGAAGTCCGGCCATTCTGCCGAGGATTACGTGGCCACAACTACAAACACCCCCACCCCCCCTCCGCCCACCACCACCAAACCCACCACACCCTCATCCCCATTCTCTAACCACACAAACACTTTCCTTTCACTAGTTAAATTCTGTTATAGCTTCTCTTTCTGCTATCTGGCTCCTCATTCTGCGTGGTATAATTACACTAGGGCTGGGCAATACGACCTCAAATCAGTACCACGATTAATTATTAATTTTAAAATTTTACTGTTATTTATGAACAATTATTTTGGATTTGAGCTTTTATCGTGTTTTTTGCCTCGGAATTGACTGACAAAATATACTATAAATATGCAGAATGTTAAAGCTGGGATATTTTTTGTTTCTAATAAAACAGTGCTTATCTTTCTGAGATATTGTTTTATTTGAGTATCAAAAACATAGATTTTTAAAAAATAATAATTATGGGCAAGATTACATCAATTAGTCTGAATGTTATTTTGTTAATTTTCGTTTATTTAAAAAAAAAATCTCTCCACACTTTCAGCCCCTCCCTACTCTCTTTTTTCATGTTATAATTCTGTAACGCACAACACCTAATAAACTTAATCCAGAATCAAAAAGGTTGGACATTTTCATTTGCCGTCCCAATGCAATGCAACAAATTTTTAAGACGAGCATGTTTTAAAGGTGTTAGTACTTGTCCTTTATCAAGGTGAACAGAATCAGTGTGTGTGTGTTAGGCTCTGTCCACCCACGCCAGAGAGGAAGCGGTAATCTTAAACTCGATCCTAGTCTGGGTCCAGTCCAATTCTGCCCAGACAGTGTTGTGTTTATTTTTTTCTGCCGTTGTTGAGGTTGAAGCCTGGCAGCTCATTCCTCCAGCAACACTCTTTCCAACCACCGGGGGCAGTCAAAATGCAGGCTGTTGCTTGTTTTCTCGAGTCAGAGCATATTATTGCAAATACGCACTAACATACCAGAAGTAGCTGTGGTTCAATGCTGACCAAGAAGTACTCAAACAGCAGAACAG
The DNA here is from genome assembly GCA_032718565.1 of Distichodus sexfasciatus. Lineage (NCBI taxonomy): Eukaryota > Metazoa > Chordata > Actinopteri > Characiformes > Distichodontidae > Distichodus > Distichodus sexfasciatus. The sequence goes on from JAVGVS010000087.1 coordinate 5,950, forward strand.
AACACAATATATAATAAATTACAAGCCTAAACGGAAAATACTTTTTAACAAGAAACAGTATCTAAAATAAACCTCATTTAAATTCCAATTAGACATTCATTCATTCATTCATTATCCGAGCCGCTTAATCCCAACTGGAAGCGCGGAGGGACCGGAGCCTATCCCAGGAACTTACAGGCACAAGGCAGGGAACAACCCTGGACAGGCGGCAACACACTGAAGGGCACACACACTCACGCAATTACGGGGCCAATGTAGAGTCACCAACTAACCTACATCGCATGCTTTTTGACTGTGGAAGGAAGCAAACACAGGGAGAGCATGCAAACTCCACACAAAAAGGCCCTACGGCTGACCCGGGGCTCAAACCCAGGACCTTCTTGCAGTGAGGCGGCAGCACTAACCACTGCACCAACCAATTATAAATCCAATTAGATGGATTTACAATAAACAATATTAAGTCTAATTGGAACTAAAATTTATCAACATACAGCGTTTCAACCTGGAATTACTGATCAAGATTTAGAAGCTTTCTATGGTACTATTAGTAGCAGTGTGAACCTTGACTGGTCTCACGATTGGATTCGATACAATATCATGATGCATCCCATCAATTTTATACATTACTTCATATTTTACTAAGCAGTCTAAATGGGGCAGAGGAGTTTTTTTGTATTACTTATGAGATATTTGCATTAAATTCATTATTCATAGAGATGCCCAAATCATATGGAAATGTTTTGAGAAAAAAACATTAAATGAAATCATTTCTAAAACGTGATTTCAGTACTGAAACTGGACCACCTGCAATGCTGCTGCGGGCCACTAAGGGACAGTGGACCACCGGTTGAAAACTCCCGATAAAATAGATTTTGGTCTGCCACTGCGTCAGTGCAGAATCGGCCACTTCTCCATCGCGATACATCGATTATGTGACTAATTTCAACACCCCTAATTAATATTATTATTATTATTGTTAGCTAATATATGACGTATAAGAGTTAGAAATCTTAGAGAATGTCAATTAAAATTCTAAAATGTATTGTGAAAAAAGTATATTACAAGTATAGTTTTTCCCGTGTATCTGTTTTATTTTTGTGTTCATGTGTTCTTCTAATAGTATAACCTTATAAGTTTTTCTCTATTTTCATGTATATATTTTACTCTTTCTCTTTAGCTTATTGTAAGATTTTTAACTTAACCTGTAAACTTTTTTCAGACTCTAAATTCTATATTTTGATTTGTACAGTCTTTGGATGGTTCCGTGTACATTTTACTACATGTTGTACTTTTATAATTATTTATGTAACAAATAAAGAATCTTGAATCTTGAATCATAAGCTTTTTACCCTATGATCAGATACTTTTGCCTCCAACTTCCACATGTCTAAGTTCTGAGCAATCAGCTTAAGCAAACATCAGGGACAGTTTGACCCTAGAACTGTCCATAAATGAGGTGGCAAAACAATACGTAATAAGGATCTCTGACCATTTACCATTTTTCAGCTGTATACCCTATAGAACTTTTCACATCTTACAACCACACAGATTTACGCTGCTCCAAAGTCTTTCTCAAAGGCATGTTGTTGTTGTTAAGGGGGTCCCGGACCTTTCAGAGCCCCTGCTGGGTTCCTACCTCCCCCCCACTCCATCCCACACACACACACACACTCCCCACCTCCCCAACCAATCAATGATTAACTCCGGCCCCTGATCAATGATTCTGCTGACTCTGATACATCAGAGGCGCGTTGCAGCTGCCATGTATAGGAAGCGTCCACTCTTTGCAGCAAGTGACGGAGCACATCCTATTCTGTCACACACACACACTCACACGCATCCCTACCCTACTCCAGGGCGCGTTGAGTGATGGGGCGTCCCCCGGCAGCCCCTGGTCCACGCGGGCGTGGGCGTTGGAATGGACATTCATCTTTCCAGTAAAGAAAGAAAGTGATGCATTTTGGGACGGAAACTTTCTCATGACCCGTTTTTTTTTGTTTTGTGGGGAACGTCACCAGAGGAGAGGTTGAGGATTTGTTTGTGTAGCTTTTTCCCAGATGAGAAAGAGGAATACTGAGACAGTCTGTCTGTCCCTTTGTCCATATTTCTGCTTGCCATATAGTTCACGGTCCGGTGGGTTTAAGAAGGGAAATGAAACGAGTGTTAAATTAGGAAAGCATGAAAATATACAGACCAAGAAGTTCAAGTTTAGAATACATTGGCAGCCTTGCTGCATCTTTAACCAAAAAAAAAATCATTTAGCTTTGTGTGTATGAAACAGCACAGCACACAGTGCACCACAACCAAATTTGACCTCTGCGTTTGACCCATCTGTGAAGGAGCAGCGGCCAGCTCAATCAGTTCCCAGGGAGCAGGGCTTGGGTACGGTACTCGTGAGTACCTCAGTGGTACCTTTACCGGTTCGGGATGTGAACCGATGACCCTCCTATCACCGAGCCAACCAAGCTAACCGCCACGGTACGGTTACTGTCACAGGGTTCCGAAAACTCCTCTTTGCAGTTGTGGCTCCTCAGTGGTGCCATCAGAACTGCTGAATCCATTGCTGTTCTTCTAGGGCAGCGTTTCTCAATCCCAGTCCTCACGGACCACCGCTCTGCACAGATTCAGTATTTCCTGCACTGCCGCACGTTGATCCTACGTAGCTAATTAGCTAATCAGCAGCATCAGCTGTGCTGTGGGTCGAGAAACTCGAATCTGTGCAGAGCGGTGGTCTGCGAGGACTGGGATTGAGAAACGCTAACAAGGGGATTAACTGACCCTCAAACCTAGCAGTGCTTAGGGACGGTACCTTGCTCACGAGTACCTCAGTGGCACCTTTTACCAGTCTGGGATTTGAACCCACGGCAACCCTCAGATCATGGGGCCTAACTCCCTAAGCGTTACACTACCAACTGCCCCCGTATTGTAGGCCATGATGCGTTCATAATGACCAAATCATCACTCACTTTCAAGTTATTTGCTCTTGCTTAAAACATTTTCTTGTGCATCTATGACTGGTTGCAAGAGCTCACTTGTTTACTGTCTCCGAACCGTGCCGGTTAATGATGAGTCCAGGTTAATATCCAGACTAAATTTGACCCTCTCTAAGAAGATTTGCACGTTCCTCCATTTCTGGATCAGTCATCTCCAGGGGTTAGCAAAGGTTAGCCGTTCTGCCGTCTTGTGATTCAGAGATGTGGATCTGATTGGTTCGCCGTCATGCAAAACACCACCTGGATTAGGGATGAAGTATGCTGTGTGTGTGTGTGTGAGAGTTTGTAGTGCACGGTTAATGCGTTACGCTGATGCAAGATATTTCTTAGGCTAGTTAACTCTGCCCTCACGGTGAAGAGCATGACTTAATTATTCTCCGCTTTCAGCTTCCACACTGGTGAACTCATCCATCCACCTGGAGTTATTCGCAAATATAATATTTGACAATAAAATTCAGCTTAAGACCCAGGAAATGTGGAGCTTCTCCAAAGCGCCCCTGTTAAAGATTAGTCGGAAAGCACAAAGGCCTAATGCAGATGTAATGATGTTTTAAGTGGATGTAATTGATAATGTTTTACCTCCTCCTCCTCCTCCTCCTCCTCTCCTCCATCAACTTCTCTCCCCATGTGTCCACGTCCCATAGCTCAGCTGTGGGTACGGAATCATTAACCTGGCCCGTTCGGACTGCTATGAAGAAGGTCGAATTCGCCATTGTCCGTGCCGTCATCTACAGGAAGCGAGCATTTCCCCCTGCTGTCGGAGACGCCTGACGAGCGAGTCTTTATCTCTCCCCTCCGTGTGATGGAATGCGCCTTCCATCCATGATCATTACATTAAAAGGAGGGAGTTCTGTTACTGAATTGATCATTTTGAGAATCCGCATATTGTTTTACACTCAAAAGTTCAAAACCATGACTCTATTGTTAACGCTGGGGAGCAGCTAACTAAAATAAGCAAAACTACACACTTTTTGGCAGAAGTGAAGCTGCTTTGTAAAATGCTGCAACTTTTATGTTATTTATTTGTCATTTTTACCTCCAAAACGTCATCAAAACCTTACTGTGATTTGACATTTCATGGTTAAAAAGTACTTGCTTGCAGGGCTTCGGAATAAGCCGTTTTGCATCCTACAGTGATGGAAGACCGTCTCTACTGTAAGCTATTGAAGGTGTACACTGATTGAGATGCAGGCACTGAGGACACCCCCGCCACACACACACACACAAATACAGATACAGACACACACACACACACTGTGAGCCCCATGTGGTGCGCTGGTTAAAGTATTAACCCAGCGCCATTAGACAATATTGCTGACTGGTGTGTGAAACACAGGGGATCAAAGTTATCATGTAAGAGGGAAGAAGCCCCCTTTAGTGGAGCCCATAGAGGCTGTCCACTCCGTCATGTTCCCTGCATTGGAAAGAGCTGACTAGAGCAGGTCCTTAGCCCCGCTTTCCCCCACCCACTCCACTCCACTCCCTCAGCCTTCTTCTCCTCATTTTTCTTCCCCTAGTTTCCTGCTCCACACAGCATTCCCACCCACTCAACTTTGTCTGGCTTAGCTTAGCTTTTGAGGCCCAGTTTACATTAACATTTATTTATTTTTTTACATTTACACCATTTAGCGACTTCCATTTCCTAATTATAGGAACCATCTCCCTGGAGCAGCTCGGGGTTAAGGGCCTTGCTCAGGGGTCCAACAGTAGTTTCTGGGATGAGATTAGGCGTTTGGAAGCAAAAGCATCTGATCATATGGTAAAAAGCTTCAAGATTCAAGATTCATTATTTGTCACGTACATAGTTATAGAAGTACAACATGTAGTAAAATGTACACGGAACCATCCAAAGACTGTGCAAATCAAAATAAGTGACCCGATCTGCCGTAATGAGTCGGAAGTCGGCGTTCTATTTATTTAGATACGGGCAGATTATGTTGAAAAACATCAAAAATATCGATTTTTCTTTTTTGGAGACCAGATTAATTTTGAAGACCTTTTCTTTCATATAAGACCAAAAAAGAAAAATCGATATTTTTGATGTTTTTCAACATAATCGGCCCGTATCTAAATAAATAGAACGCCGACTTCCGACTCATTACGGCAGATCGGGTCACATATAGAATTTAGAGTCTGAAAAAAGTTTACAGGTTAAGTTAAAAATCTTACAATAAACTAAAGAAAAAGATATGTAAAATATATACATAAAAATAGAGAAAATCTTATAAGGAATGCTTGGGCCCCTGAGCAAACCGCCTCAATCTTGTCTCTCCAACGCAGAGGTTCAGTTTGGTATTACAGATAAGTAGGATGATCTCTCTCTCAATTTCTCTCTAAAATTAGTCTTTAAGGGCCAGTTTTAACAGTCCAGCTTGCTGTTGTTTTCCTTAGTAGGAACTAGAGGTGCAGAAATAAGCCAAATCGAATCGAAACGAATTGAAATGAATCGATTCACGATTCTTTCTCTGCTGATTCAAAATTGATTAATGAGTTCCAAAAAATGTATTCATATTTTTTCAACTAACGTAATGCCACTTGTTTACTTTTTCCCCGACACAAGCCGACAACAGAAGCCGTTTAAGGTTTGCTCTCTGTACCATGCAGGGCAGAGTTCCATCCTGATGCACACACGAACACACACACACACACACACACTAGGGGTGTGCCATATCCTAACATTCACGCTAATCCCGGGATAAATTTTAATCCTTGGGTAAAAATTTATTCCATGATACTTTGAGTTGGCGGCGTAATAAAATCACATCATTAGTCTTCGAACGTAAATTAACTTAGGCTACACCTGCACAACATAATTAACATGGCGGAGTGATGCGGCAGCTCAGCGGTGTTGGTGTTACGCCGAAAAATGCGTCCCTGCAGGAGCGTGTGCCACTGAAAACAGAAGATGGAAGCGTTTTCCTTTTTGTAATGTGTGAAACTGATTGTACCTGTTCATGTAAACTCATCAAACGTGTCACGCGGCACAGTACGTTACACGATAATAGATTTGGTTAAAATACAAATATACAAGTTACAAATAAAATAGATTGCGGTTGCTAAAGCGTTTATTACGTACTTCTTATCACACACATGTTAATATAGATTTAGTACAGAGATCCCAAGTCTCCCGCATATTGGTAGCGGCTCCCTGGTGCACGCAAATGAGATCAAGTCTCCCTCAGTCGAGATCGAGGAGTGAAGCGCTAAAGCAAATTCCTCGTATGTGACAACGTTCTTGACAATAAACTTCAACTTCATTCTGATTCTAAAATAGTGTTGCGCAAGTTGTATCAAAAACATACTTAAAGCTGAGGATCAGTGTAAATTGTAGGTGAGAATATTTGTTTTCACGTAAAGCTGTAAACCCGGGAAACCCTGCGTGTTCATTACATTTAGTTTGATTCAGTGTGATTGTTTTGTTGATCTGTCACAGTCAAAGGGGAAAAGTAACTCAAAACATCAATCTGGAAACAAATTCATACATGTACTGAATCGTGAACCAATTTTGAATCGAATCGTGAGTCCAATAATCGGCATCAAATCGAATCGTGAGATTTTCTGAATCGTGCATCCCTAGTAGGAACGCTTTTATGTTTTCCAGCTTCTGAACTGTGCGTGAACCAAAAAAAGGGAGATTTGGCAGCGCCATTCGCTTTTCTACAGCCCACATTTGTGGAAATGTATTTCGAATGACATCATAAATGATTGCTATGTGAGTCTGTGGAGAGGAGAATGCATACCGGATATATCTATTTCCACAGTACTTCTTTTAGGTCTGTAAATAAATCAGCTTTACAACCAAAAATGGCCACTTTAACCATCAGGAGGACTGGGCTGAGTTGGTTCAGAACTTCCCATGAATGCTGATTTATTGCTGGTCAAATTAAGTCCAGGGATTAAAACCATAATTTAAGATGGTGTAGCACTTAAGATCGAAGAGTATCACTAGAATGTGTGACTAGAATCACGCCAGTGTGACTGCTTAGTTTCTGTGGCTGTGACACGAAAACTGGCCGAGCAGGAAGACTTTGATTAAAAAGCATTGAGGTGAATGGGGTAAGAACGAGGGATGATAAAAGCAAGAAAAAGGCGAGTGTGGGTCAAAACAGTTTCAGATGTGTGTTCAGTGAAGTGGTCTGAGGTGGCATAAGAACCGTGTTGACAGTCATGTGAAAACGTGAAGGAATGCTTTCTAGTCCCAAATCCAGCGTTTGCTTAACGGGAGAAAATGAATGGGCTCCTATAGGAAAACATAAACGACAGAACAAAAGGATAAAAAAGACGAGTGTGAGTCTTGACGGATACAGACATGCGAAGAGGCCTGGGGGCCCTCGAATGACGTCGACTTTGTTGGCTTTGTGAAGAACGGCGACCACAGAGTAAAGCATCAAAATTTGAGCTCCATGTTAGTCTATGGAGAAAAAAACAGACAAAAAAATGTACAGAACTTGCAAACGAGACAAGCAGACAAGCAGCCCACACCGCAAAAGGCTGCACATTTTAGAGTCGGAATGAAGTTTCTAGCACGGAAAAACTGGAGGAGTAGCGATCAGAAAAAGTGTGTGGAATAAAAATATTACACAATAAAATGACAATTTAAACAAAAGAAACGTGGAGATATCGGAGGCTCCTGCGGTAAAAAATTAGCTGGAAAACAGAACGGCCTCATGCAAACGTAATAATGTTTTAAGAGGATGTAACTGACGATGTTTTAAAATGGATCTGTCGAAGGTAATAACCATCTAAAACTGGGTAAAACCGTTTTTTTTTTTCAGCAGAGATGTGACATTTTAGTGCACCAGACAGGACATGCACCCCAGATGACCTGAGCAGGAAGTTACATGGATCATTACATGACAGTGAGGATTATGGGTAAATCCAAAAATGACATCACCGTGACATCATGGCCTCAAAGTCACTACTCTCTCTAAAAACGACTACATACTGAGAGCGTGTGGGTGTACGTGGGTGTGTGTGAGTGTAATATGGCAGGTGTAAATTGTAAGTACTACTCTACAGTTAGTGTTAGGTGACCTGGGGGTGGGTATGAAGGGAGGAGGGGGAGCTGGGAAATCTGCAGATGGGTTAGGCGTAATTTGTGTGTGTGTGTGTGTGTGTGTGGCTAGGCGTGGATGGTGATAGATTGGCCTGGGAGGGCAGGGATGCAGATCCACTCATCAAGATTGATGTTCTGCCATTTGGCTTTAAGTGCAATTAAAAAGTGGGCCTGCTGTAGACACCGTCTCTCACACGGAAAATCAGGGGGGCTCACGTTTTCCATGAAATTCTTAGGCTAGGAGCTAGGGCTGGGCGATATGACCTCAAATCAATATTCTGACTGATTGAGGATTTTACCTCGATTACGATTAGTGAACATTACCCATCCGTCTCAGTAGTTCCCCAGTACAGGTCCTGATGCTGGAATCAGAACGGTTAGAGAGTTGGCCCCGTGATCGGAAGGTGGGCGGTTCAAATCCTGGACTGGTAAAGGTACCACCGAGGTAGTCATGAGAAAGGTACTGATCTCCGGGCACTGCCAAAAAACCTGCCACTGCTCCTTCACGGATAGGTCAAATGCAGAGGTCACATTACGTTGTGGTGCACTGTGTGCTGTGCTGTGTTCACAAATGACACTCACTCACTCACTCAAACGGAAACCAAAACGTCGTGGAGTGAACCCAAACCCGAATGGAAATGTATCCAAATATTAACGCACCAAACGCTTACCTCCACCTTTTTGTGTATCTGCTGTGGCCTCCTCCCTCCTCCTCCTCGTCCTCCTCCCTGCAAGCCATGCGCTGGTCCATGTCTATGTCAAGTTGTTAACCTCGTGTCAGCAGTGCAGCGGGCCGCGTTTAGGCCGGCTTGATGGATGAGTCCACCCGGAATTTTTCGCAGCGGCAAGAAAGGCAGGCGTGCACTCACTCTCTCGGCATAGATGCCATGATAGTCTGCGCACATTGCACACAACGCACACACACACACACCCAGAAGGCATTCTGGCTCTTAATCATTACTTTGCATCCTCGACTGACACAAGGAACCCTTTGTAACACCAAAAAAGATCTATAAAAGGCAATTACTTTGTCTCGCCCCAAACAAATTCTCAGACCTTTTAGTAATTTTTCAATACAAGTACATCATCAAAATCTCATATGCTTTTTTAGGTTTATCTTTCCTGACCAATTTTTCTTTTAATGATCTTATAACGGGCTGATGCTGATGTCTAGGTAATTATCATTTATGATAGAGATCTGAAGAAGGGGCTAATTTGTAGGGGTGTGGTGACACATTAATCTACATTGATCCATGATTCGATAATCAACATGATCAAAAAATTATAACATCACTTTATACTGAACGGGAGGTCTATTTCAATTAACAATAGACTGCTTTTTATTTAAATGTCAGGTTGGGCTCAGGAATAAAAACATGCAATGATATTTTAGTTGATTTTTGTGATTTAACAGGAATATGTTAAAAATGTGTTAAATCAGCCAATGATATTTTCTCATACTGACTTTGTCATCAGACACTGAATCATCCGTAGAATTATATATAGAATATAAAATTTCAGAAATGTGAAATGAACAACACATTAAGTAACAGAAATCTTCCAAGAAAATAAGACTAAAGAGTAATAACAAAAAAAAAGCAATTCAGACTGAGGGCCAACAAATCCACGTCACATCTCCCAACATCTGACATAAATGTGAGCAGTTATTAATAATTTTTTTTTTTATTAATATTATATTATATTATATTATATTATATTATATTATATTATATTATATTATATTATATTATATTATATTATATTATATTATATTATTTATTTATTTATTTATTTATTTATTTATTTATTTATTTAAGCTTTATGCAGTGGCTAAAAAGCAAGTTGAACCTGTAGACATTATTAGGAAATAGTAAAGGAACAGTGTTTTATTCAAGCCAGAGTTTTTATTTCTTTTCTTATATAAAATGGCAACCCATTGACGGCTATAGGAGTGCAATCGCCTCTTTATCGCTTGTTGACATTATGACGAGGGCTCAGATATATCGCCGGTTGCTGGATCAGCTCACGGGCCGCCATTTGAGTGACCACTGATGTAAGGTATATGTACAAGTTCAAGTAAGCTTTGTAAACCAGTAAAACAATTTAAAAATCAATTCTAAAAATGAGCTATTTCTCCAAATATCTACTTTTATCGGACCATAGTTGTCCAATCAGGTTTGACAAAGTCTGATTAACAAGAGGCCCAGGCCCCTAGTAGCCTCGGTCTCCATATTGGACACAAAGACTAAAGGCCATCCATCATGGGTGTGTCTTTAACAGAGATTTTGTGAGGGGGGGTGCAACTCAGAGCCTGGATAAGGCCTGGTTAAAGTTTAACTCACTGCCTGCCCACACAGTGCCGAGGCCCTGTGCCCTTAACTCGCCCACGCTGCCCCTGTCGCTCACCTGCCACTCTGACTGCTCCCACCAGGCGCCCCCGCTGGCCTGCGCCCGACATGTCCCGATACAGGCTGGCGAGGCGTAGGGTCAGCAAGGCGCCAGCTGCGGTGTGTTAACCCTGGGCGGCCCATCGCGCTCAGGGAGTTACAGGCCGAACCGGCACGTGGCAGCAGGCAAGGTGGAATGCTATCAAGTGTCAAGCGGGTACGGTCATTTAACTAAATGTGCGGTAGGTGTCGCTTTAAATTTGGGCGGGGATGATGGCAGGGTGCTGTTTTAGCTGTGTTAATTTAGAGGATTAAAGCTGTATGAATATGCAGAAATTCCACACAATGCAGTATTGGCAACACAGGCGGCGCCATAATTTGTTGAAATATGTCATAAAAAGTTGTCCGCTTTCCTAAATGTTCTCAGATCCTTCACTCAGTGGTGTGTAGAGTAGCCAAACTTAAGTTTCTTTCCAAAAAAATGACTAAGTAAAAGCTACAGATCTCCCATGAGAATATTTCGCTTAATTGAAGAAGAACAGCACCACAACGAAATGTGACTTCTGCATGTGACCCATCCGTGAAGGAACAGGAGCCAAACCCCTGCTCATGAGTACCTCAGCGATAACTTTACCAGTCCTGGGATTTGAACCGCGAAGCTTCTGATCATAGGGCTAACGCCCTAACTGCTACGCTACCAACTGCCCTAGCGTCATGACACTTGTCCTCAGAATTAAACTCACTTCCACTCAAAGCAATTTTGTCTAAGAAAAAAAAGTATGCTTCGTCTGCTACATTGGTTCTTGATTGAACTTTCTACCTGGTTTTTGAGGTCAGTGCTGTTGCCCTTATATATGAGGCGCCGCCTCCATACGTTCAGGTTCAACAACGGTGAAAAAGAGCAATCGATCATACGTGGTGAGCCACTCCGGGTGAGATCTGACCCAATCAAGCCTAGGGTGTGAGGCCAGACCAGGAGTTTTTGGGGGATATGCAGTCTGAAAATAATTAGGCTGGGTCACATGTCCTAAAGGAAATATGTAAGATTGTGGTGAATGAATGAATGAATGAATGAATGGAAAAAAGCAGAAAAGCAAATGAGCAGGAAGGAACAAATATTTAAAGCCAATCAGCTCATTACTTTCACTGAAACTGCAGTCAAGCAGAAAGTTAAAAAGTATTCTTTGCAAGTGTAAAAGTGCATTACTTGTATTACAATTGCAGTGAAGAAGGGACTAAATAGTGCATTACATTCATTGCGATTGTAGTCAAGCAGAGAGTAAAAATTACATTTTCATAGTAACTATAGTCAGGTAAAGAGTAAAAAGTACATTACGTTTCATTGTAGTTGTCATCAAGTAGCAACTAAAAAGTACATAACTTTCAATGTAATTGTAGTCAACTAGACAGTATAAAAGAACTTTCATTAAAACTATTCAACTACAGAGTAAAACTACATAATTTTTATTGTAATTGTAGTCAAAAAGAACTGCAGTAGGGGAATAAAGCATTTCAATCTCTTCACTGCAAATCAGTAGTCAAGAGACAGCAACATTACATTATTAGGGGTCCAAGCATGAAGTGTCATTACAGAACCCTTGTAATTGTTTTGACTCTAATCCCTTCTAACTCCTGGACCATGTGGCCCAGAGTGAAAGCTGCTGCTTTAGCTGATTGTTTGTCTTAAGCCAAACAACTTTCTGATTGGGACTATGGACTTCCCACTTTGAGATTTTGAATTATATACAAAACAAGTGTCGTGAACTCCTCCTAGGCTCATTAGCGGCGTGTCAAACGAATCTGCGGACTTAACATCATAATCATAATTAGCAAATTAATTGCAGCAGGGTGTGGTTTATTTTCCTTAAACAGCTGTATCTTTGGACTGCTTTGGCCCAGCTAGCATTAATGACATCAATTTAGCAATAGGGGTGCTATACATAACTGCCTATATTTCTTGAAATCAAAAGTCTTCGGAATTTCGGCCGAAATTTCGGTATAAACCATCAAAAACTAAGATTTGGAAGAGGGAAACATACAATGTTGCTATATTGGTAATAGGGGGAGCAAAAATGCTAAATGCCTATATCTCAAGAACTATAAGTCCGATTTTGCTAAAAAGGGTCCAAAGCAGTCATGCAGAGAGCTCAAAATATTGGTACAATTAGTAACAAAGTATCTTTTGATGTCATTCCGAATCTGATGAAACTCTTATGCTCAATGTGTTGTCTGTAATATTTCAATCTCATCTCTTAATCATAGCAAATCAGTAGAGACTAAAAAGTACATCATTGTTTTTGTGACTGCAGTTGAGTGAAAAGGACATTTTTTTTTTTTTTGTGACTGCAGTCTAGTAGAGAGTAAAAACACTTGTCAACAACGCAAGTGCTGGAAACCCTGCATGACCTGTCACACTTGATCACGCTTTTTATGAGTTCATTTGACCTTCATACAATTTCTAATAATGTATTAATTCTTTCATATTTGACATGCATAGCAGCAGACGCCAACGCTGCTTCATTGGTCGGTTGGGGTGTTGAAAAGGGGGTTGGAGTTCTAGATGTCCGATTGCACCAACCCAAGAATCCGTCATATGTCAGGAGGCATTTCCTGGCCGCTTGCTGAGTCCCAGTGACAGGACACGGACTCCCAGGCCTCGTCTGCAAATGACATTAGAGAAATTGTGTTTGCGCTGTCGCCGTCCCGATTCTCCCAAGAGCCTGCGGGGCTCGAACGTGGGTCAAACACGACAAGTGAGGGGAGGGGAACGGGTGGGATCTGTCGTCAGCAGTTTTAACCCGCCACACCGCCAGCCTTTTTGGGATGCCCAAACCAGGTCTGGGATAGAAGGGACAGAGCTGGACGAAGAGTCCAATCCAGACCGGATCCTTCCTTTGGCCCTCGACAGCACCCCCGCACCATCAACGGGGCCAATGAGAAGCTTGTGAATATTTCATCAGGAGAAATGAACCCGTGGTTCTCCGGCTGATTCTCAGCATGATTGCCCCACTTGGCGTTTTACAATTCCTCTCCGTCATGAGACGCTTACCGCTTTTTTAACGCCATGACGGTGACCGGAGGAGCTGCATGACTCAGTCTACTTCCAACATAAAGCATAATTAAAAATAAATGCTGGGGATTTTGTGTTTCTCAGAGACGGCCGGTGTTCTTTTTTAACGGCCCGACGATTCATTTTTAATGAGGCGTTGAATATTAACCGGCTTTGGTTCAAAGTGCCAGGTCCCGTGAGAGGAGGGGGGGATAAGGATCCCACAGTCCCTTCCTCCTTCCCTCCCTCCATCCTTCCATCCTCTCAGTTTGGCTTATCTAGGGCAGGGCCGGTTTACAGAGGGTTCGCGTGTAAAGAGTTGTTCTAGTCAATTACAATTACAATCTCCCACAGCAGGGGACGCATCAGCCTCAGTTGCTCTCTTGCAACGTCCAGTAGAAAAACTCTAGTCGCTGAATGATAATAGAGGTGGAAGGAAAGGGAGGAGAGATAGAACGTAAGCAGCACAACATCCCAAACCAATATATATATATACACATACTGTATACGGTAAAATTTGCAAGAAGGAAATGCAGTAAAAGCTACTCATCGTTGCTACAATGCTTCCTTGTGTGTTGGAGCTCGACCAGGCCTGCAGGGCAGAGCGTTTTAGGAATTGGGGAGTTAAAGAGTAGATTCTGACCTCCTACAGAGCTGCTGGTCTTCTCCCCCTCTCCCTTGTGTTTTTTGTCATGGAACATCTTGGGAAGCAGTGACGAATGGGACTTTAAGGCCGCTAACATTTCGCCCACTATGCTGCCCTTCTTTCCGCCAAGGGAACTTCTGAAGGATAGCGGGAAAGATGACGACTAGGTACAAGCGGGAAGATTAGAATGAAGTTCATTAATCTTGTGATAATAATCAGTGTTGGGGAGTAACGGAATACATGTACCGGGCGTTACGATGAATACAAAAATATGAGTAACTGTATTCCGAGCAGTTACCGCTTAAATATTAGGTGATCATAGAATACAGTTACTTTGTTGAAATAAATGGATTACACGGCGGTCTTTTTCCGTTTCATGTTACGCTTATTCTCTCTATCCCTTCTCTAATTCTTGGTAATTCCACCATTGCCGAAACCCAAACAAAACACGCAATAAGAGGCTCTAATGTAAGCGTCTCTGTTAATGTTGGTGGCGCTAGTTACACAGGTGACCCAGAGCCAGCACAACAGGAGCCAGCAGTGCCCGGCAGGAATGCATTTCTTACCTGGGAAATTTCGTCTTTCCTCCTCTACCTACAGTAAATATATTGTCTATTCAGGGAGATTTGGGCTTAACAGCCAATTGGTAGAGAAAAACAACAAGAATTTGCAGGATGTGATTGCTACATCTATGTAGTTGTAAAGCATGACAATATATTATAATCCAAAGTATTCAGAATATCGCGACTACATTGAGTAATTTAACTAGAATATCGCCATAAGCTACACATTTTGGGGCATGTATTCTGTAATCTGTAGTGAATACATTTTAAAAGAACCCCCAACACTGATAATAATAAATAATCAATTAAATATTATTGTTTTAAATGTTGAACTGTACAACATATAGAATATCTGGAGCATCAGTTTATATGTACATTGAGTTAAAACAATCAAATGAATAAAATACTAATAAAGAAAATACGTAAATTCTTCTAAATAAAAGGAAGCTAAACGCACTCTCTTAATGCCTTTGTTCACGTGGCAAATGGAAAAACGGTCAATTGCTGTGTTCTCATACCCATACTAACACAACCTCGAGACTCCCGTTCACAAGTCAGAGCACCACTGCTCCATCTCCTCCACAAAACAACGCTGCGGTCACGAAAAGACGCGCCAGAATCGACAAAGCAATTTCATAAGACCCCCTGGTTTTAACATGAGCTTTCATTAAAGACAAGCACCATTGCTTATAGTGATTATTAGTTCTGAAGAATCATGCAAAAAAAAGAAACAAACTATCACACTCTGTGAGCTGAGGTGAGGTGCCTTGCCTCTTCTGATGAACCTGTGCCCTGTGGCTGTTATTGGCTGTAGCTCAACAACGACAAGATACCTGGTCGGAGTCGGTAACTAGTCTGTGAGCTTGTTTGATCATGTCTTTGTAGAGTTTACACAAAGCTGTCGATGGCCAATCAAACGTGGAGTTGTGAGCGATCAAGGGCTTTTGGTGGCAAATGCAAAAACGGCCTTAAAACTGAACATAACTTTACTCTACGCCACACACCACCTGAGCAATTCCAGCACTTTCTGTCCTTGACGAGGCATGAAAAAGCAGCTCGTACTGCAGGTGATCAGTATGATGGACTTTCCAAACTGTGGAGTTGAACTCTTGAAAACCAAACCATGCCCAATTGGTTTCATTGAGGTGGTGGTAAGTTGTGATTAAGGCAGAGGAGGAGAAGGGAGGAGGAGGAAGAAGAGCAACTTGGCGCCTTTTAAAGCATAGAACGGTTTATGGCTACTTAGAGTGAAAATTGATTTGATTGCGCTCCCCAAACATGTGTGTTGTAACACCCTGGCACCTCTTTATTGCCCATTTGTCTTGGGCCTGTCAACCAGGACGACGGCGACGCCGCCGAGTTGTGTGTGTGTGTGTATTTGCATACTTAACCGGCGCTGCGTATTTACGACGTAGCGGGCGCCGGTAATAAGCAATGCCGCTGAAGTGCACCTAACGCCTGCCAGTCAAGAGTAAGATGATTAACACTACATTAACGCAGCTGGCCTGGAGCAACACACTCGCTGGCAAAATATTACTTGCAATTGATGTCCGCACAGCCGGAGTTCTCTTAGGTCACACTTTCTCCCCAACACACTCTGGGCAATTCGCAAATGACAAGCGCGACGCTACAGCCGTTGGGCTTTGGGGCATATTTCATTGGCGTATTGAGAGCGAACGGCTTCACGTTCCGTTGGAGGGGAAATTGTAAGTGCTACTTTTAATTGTGGTTTTTTAGAAGTAGGGTTTGGTGAAATGATTCAGCGAATTTCTAGCGACATGTTGGGGGAGGGGGGAACAGGGCATCGCCGTCATAAAGCTGTTATGGGGAGGGTCGAACCAATCCAAAAGGCTATAACCTCAGGATTAGAAATATGGAAGGTGGGTCTGTTCGCACGCTGAGAATGGGTTAAATTCAACATACATTTGATTTTTTTTTTACATCTACATAATATTTTGCGATTGTTTTATTGTCGAGTTCTCATTGAGCATGATCAAAATTGCATTTAACTTCTCTATTATTATTATCCTCAAGGCTACATATATTTACTAGTGTTGGGAGACTCAAAACCGGTCTCGACCAGCCAAGACTCAACTTGATGACGCAGACATTTTGCGTTGTCTATATTAATTAAAACTAAATAACTCAGAACCACACACATAGCGCCAAACTCACCGATATTAAATCTATATTCCCTGTACGTGAAATTATTTTGTTATTATTGTTTTGTCAGTTTTGCTGGCCAGAACGCGACACACAGCACACAGTGCACCACGAGATGTAACCTCTGCGTTTGACCCATCCGTGAAGGTGCACTGGTCAGCTGATATGGGCAGTGCCTGGGGAGCAGTGCTTGATGACGGTACCTTGCTCATGAGTACCTCAGTGGTACCTTTTACCGGTCCTGACTCGAACCGTCAACCGCTAACTCTTCCGACGCAGGGCTTAACACCCTAATCGTTACGCTCCAAACTGCAAGAAGTGATTATTGATGCAGCATTTCAGCAGGAAGAGTGCCTGGATTTATATTTTCTGTGTCAATGTTATTGACTTTGTCAACTACCGATGGTCTCTGAGTTACGATGGTTCGATGATGATA
Organism: Distichodus sexfasciatus; assembly: GCA_032718565.1. Classification (NCBI taxonomy): domain Eukaryota; kingdom Metazoa; phylum Chordata; class Actinopteri; order Characiformes; family Distichodontidae; genus Distichodus; species Distichodus sexfasciatus. The sequence continues at coordinate 23,243 of JAVGVS010000087.1, forward strand.
GCGACATTTATTAAAATTTCGTAACATATACACAGGTCAACGACTCAGCCGCATGAAGCACTTATCCGCTTTGGGCGCTTGGTGGATTTACGCTATGGAACCGCATCTTCATCAAAGATGGGGACTAGCTGTACCACAGCAGCCCCAAATACCACTCAAAACTACAATGAAAACTCTATCCTCATTTAGAAGCACTACAAACAAAAAAAGCAAATATAATCAACGACGGGAAGGTTGAGTTTGGTATAACTGGGTGATATGAGCATCAAGCCAATAAAGGACATCCCAGTTACTTCTTCTGGAACGGCCCGGGAGGTGTGATGTGAAGCGCTGGAATATCGAGCCCAAGTTTGGCTCTGACTGCGTTTCGGCCGTCTCCTAAGTCAACGCTCCCGGGCTGGGAGTCACCGAAGGCGGCAGGAGTGAATTCGATTTCACTTAAAGCTGTCAGCTCCAATGTTGATGCTCTCGCCCAGCGCGGGACAATGTCACCTTTTACACGCGGAGGGGAAGAACGGCAGAAAGAAAAGGCGAGTCAGTTAAGAAGAAGTAAACTATCATCCGTCTGTCAGAAGGAGAGGGAGGGTGGGAGGGAGGGAAGGAGAGTGAGAGGATGAGCAGAAAAAGGAGACGGAGCGAGAGAATATTGTGCCCTCTCATCCAAGTAAAATTCATGAAAAGAATTGCTGATTGATAATTGATTTACTTTTGACATCTCTCTCTCTCCTTCTCTCATTTGACTAAATCAAATTTGTCTGTTGGCCTGTTCCTCGCACATCCAGTCATCCATCAGCTCCATCACATCACGGCATTCAATATTCCATATACTGTGTGTGTGGGTGTGAGAGGTTTTTCGCCACTGTATTAGAGAATACAAATCCGTAACAAAATAAATAAAAGTAATTGACATTCCTGTTGCTATTAAGCAGTCCACTTCTGCTCATACTTTATTTTAAATTTGAATAATTTTACTCAGTCTATAAGGCTGACACTGTTAAGCATGTCATTAAATCTATGGATTTTAAGATTAACTGAAATCTCAAGTCTTTAAGTCTGACAGAAACTGAAAATGTAAGTCAATAAAGGACACTATGTTCTGGTTTCTAATTGCTTACAAGAAAGAACGGTTACAAATATTAAACATTTTACAGTGTGGCATTGCTTACTGGATGGTAAATGCTTTGATTATAAGGCGATGATCAAATCCGTAGCGCTTTAGCCAGTACGGCGGTCTGTTTACATTATGCGAAAAAATGTCATTTATGCGCTTTTATGCGCTTACTTGTTTTGTGCAACGGAATACCCCACAAATACTCTTTCACATACAGAGGGATTCAGGTCTTGCTCGATCGTGGAACTGAAAAACGCAGGCACCACTAAGAAGTGTCCGCTGCGGAACACAAGCGGCGATGCTCTAGCCAGTGAAAAGAATTCAATTAAGTTGATTCTAGAAAAAATTGCCTCGACGAATTTTTGTATTTGAATTATTTGAGTTATTTTAATCATCGTTTCACCCCGAAAAATTGAAAAGGCAAAGAACCTAGTGGATGTTATAGCTAAGATAACATTAATGTATCGAAACTGTAACGACATCAGAGTCCAAAAACGTGATATCGTCCGAGCCGTAAGCATATTTGTGTGTAAATATATATATATATATATATATATATATATATATATATATATATATATATATAATCCAGAGCAACTTCCATTTCTCAATTTCAGGAAGCTCGAGACCCTTGATTCAGAGAGGCGAGTGCCCTAACCACTAGACCACCATCCCCTATTTTAAAACTGCATTGTCTCAATACAGATGCATGTGAATATTGCATTAACGAAATCCAAGCACGCTTTTTGAATACTAATAGGCCATGACACACTAAGCCGCAACGCTCAACCTGATACCGGTCAGCTCTGTTACACAGTTCCTAACAAGCTCTTCGGACGCACTCGTACCAGTAGTTAGCGAAACTGGGAGGATGAAACGCTTATCGGCCGTATGAAAACCGCCAAACGCCACCACTCGATATGCTGATTGCACGGCGGTGATGTCATGCCCGGCCCTCGGGTTAGCAGAGAACTGGTCTGGCCATTGCAAATCAATCAACAACATTGGACAGTTGATCAACAGCATTTACTGGCCGACAGTGATTGAGTTATTGGTGATTAAGTATATGCCAGTAATGATGTCAACGTGTATCAGTATTATCTAGCGCCATGAGCGGGCTTGTGGGCTCTGCAGATCTCACCTGGACAGTTAATAAAATATCAACTTCGTCCAGATATCAACTGGTCATAGCCTCACCTTCACTGGAATTTGAGATACAAGACATAAGACTCTTAACTTACTAATTACTAATAAATGTCGTTTTTCTTGACGTCGATCCATTGGATAAAAACCGTTTTAAACGTTCCGCCTGTTTATTTTTTTTTTTAATTAAAAACTCCTACAGCATTTAGAGTGAAAGCTCACCAGAGTGATAATATCAGGACAGAATTAGGTAAATTTGTTGCTGGCCAAAAAAGTTAAAGATCACAATTTCAATGGATGGACTTGAATCTTGGTCAGTAAAGCAACTAATAATTTGTCTGTTTGCCAAAGCTTGGTGGTTTGTGCCCATCCAGGGATGCAGTTGTTCTTTCTTCCAATGTACATCACATTTCTAGTGCTTTTAGGTGGTGGTGGTGAAGACATAGGACACTCGCCAAACATCAGGAGGTTGTAGGTTCAGATTCAGCTCTATCCTACCTCTAGTACCACCACCACTGAGCACCTGGAGCAAGAACCTTTCACCCTAAGTTGCTCCCAGGATACTGTCCTGCACTTGGACTCAAGAGAGTCTGATTAAGGTGTAAATGAAACATACATTTAACATACAGTAACTTTCACGTTAGCCACATTAGCACTGCAGGTTGACAAACGTAGCCATATCAACTCAAACCAAACACATTAATAAGTTGAACTCCATTAGCAGCCAAAAAAGGTCATATCATATTTCGTTATACAGTACTTCTTACGAAAGTCATATCAAGTATTTGTACTCCACGTTATTCTTGCTTTTCTAAGTAATCTTTTCTGCAGTTGTGAAACTTTTGGGTAGTTGGGGAGTTGGCCCCAAAATCGAAAGGTCACTGGTTCAAGTCTCAGACCAGCAAAGGCACCACTGAGGTACTCATGAGCAAGATATCATCCACGAGCAAGATATCATCCACGAGCAGTGCTGGGAGACAGTAACTTGCTCATGAGTACCTCAACGGTACCTTGAGCAGTACCAGATTTTGAACTGGCGACCTTTCGATCACGGGCTCAACTCCTTAACCGCTATGTTACCCACTGCCCCAAACAAGAGAAGATACTTTAACACTCTACATAAACTGGAGGTCAAACGTGTTCAACCTCATCCAGAGCAATTTCCATTTCCTAATTGCAGAAACAGTCACCCTGCAGCAACTTGGGGTTAAGGGCTCTGCTCAGGGGCGCAACAGTGGTCTCTGGGATTAAACCCAATCCCAACACTGGATTTCAGCCACTTGCTTGGCTTGATCGTCAAGGATAGAACTGCACCTATTTCAGCTTGATGATGGTCAGAGCTTCCAAACTCAAATCACGGCCAAGCTCCATCTGCTTTTCTGTAGGGAAGGAGAGCAGCAAATGATCATCAACGGGTTGACGTTTTCAACAAGCAGATTTTGGACCTTTCATTACAGAGAAGTCACAGACATACCGCAAAAACTCCCTCACCGACACCCCTGCTCTCTTCCCGTTCCCCCCTTAACGGTCTCTGATTGATGCGCGCTGCTGCCGATATTACGGCAGGCCTTTTGACGCTTAGTTCATTACTCGCTTATGCATAAATGCTTTAAAAGCATTGACGGAGTTATAACATGCACCGAGTCTTTGCTCTCTGCCCGAAGACAGATCTTGCATGTCTACACATCATAAAGCCTTCCTCCTTACACACCTCCCACACTCGCACTTACACACGCACACACACACACCTCGCAATCATCCTCCGTTTATTGATTTCATAAAAGGTAAGCTTTAAATCTAATGGAGGAAGGCAGAGAGGCTGTTTAGCGGTCTCCGCCGAGCAGGCGGTAAATCAATTACGGGGTTTCGATGAGCCAGCCTACACACAGCAAGTGCAAACTTCGTGGTCCGCAGTTATCCCTCCTAGCGCCCCAGTGGTTGGAATTGCAACTTTGCTTTTAAAAAAAAGATGTACAATGAAACGACTGTCGTTCTTTTTTAAATGAGTGAATTTAAGTGAGTGATTGACATTGTGAACACACCACAGCACGACATACACCACGCAAATGCAAGTTCCTCTGAATGTGACCCCATCCGCCAAGGAGCATTAGCAGCTCTGAGTGTCCGGAAGCAGTGCTTGGGAAAGGTACCTTGCTCATGAGTACCTCAGTGGTACCTTTATGACCTGGGATTCGAACCGAATGAGCTCTCCAATCACAGAGCTAACTCCTCAATCAATAACACTACCATTTAACACACATTAAGATGTAATTAAGTGAGTGATTACTACATTAGAACACACCACAGCACAGAACACAGTGCACCACAACGAAATGTCACCCATCCGTGAAGGAGCAGTGGGCAGGTGACATGGGGAGCAGTGCTTGGGGACGTGCCTTGCTCATGAGTACCTCAGTGGCACCTTTACTGGTCTGGGATTCACCCGTGACCTTTTCCAATCATGAACCTCCTAATCGCTATTACGCTACCAACTGTGCAACAAATACTTTGGTGGAATCATTGAAGAAGGGGTTTGCAAAGACAAAAAAACGCAGAAATAATTCCAGGGACTAAACAGTGGTCAGTACACAGGAAAGCAGGCTGTGAAACTGTTCGGCACATTAGTAATGTTTGATACGCCAACTTTGCAAAGACTTGACTGAAAACAATGTGTTTAAACACGTATGCGTTAAAACCTGAAACGACAGTCTGTGCCAAGGGAGACTCTTCCGTTTTGCTTTTAATCAAGGAGAAAAATTTATCAGCTTCACAGACAAACAATATTAAAAACCTCTCCTACTAATGCTAATTTAGATTCGCCAATTAACTTACATCACATGATTCTGGACTGCGGGAGGAAACCATGCAAAGGAGGGGAGCATGCAAATCTACACAGAAGATTCACGTCCGACCCGATCGAACCCATGACCTGGGCCGTGAGGCGCAGCACAAGTACTGCTACCGTATGCTGAGAAATCCTGCATTTCACATAGGATCCTGTGTTTGCACAAACTACAATCACCCTGGATTTCTTCAAGTGCCTTCATGATTGAAAAAAACAAAACCTAGAGGTGATGATGGGATGCCGATGCGCACGCTACAGCAGCTCTATCCGGTTTAGTAAGATGAGGTAATTTTTTTCCAAACTTTTTACAGATGGTAAAAATCTCCGTAACCTTTACTGACACTGTCCGTCATGATTACAGACATGGGGCATTCGGACGAGATCAAAATCACTGGAATCATTTATCTAGGAACGTTTCCATTTATTCATCGACAGTCATTGTTGCTGATGAGTTCGACAAACAAACTTGCAGCAGTTCTGACTCTTCTTTAACGTCGCAAACTTGCTCTTTATTAAGTTTCCCTTTTTCCAGCCGTGTGCCACTTCCGTTTTTCCAAAGTGGCCCTTCATTAATCTCACTCTCTGTTGCAATCTTCCTCCTCGTCCTCATTTTCCTCATTCTCTCCTCCCCACGCGATCACGTCCGAGTTCAGGTGTTCAGCTGGTTATTAACGCGGTGAGGTAAAGCGGCTCTGGGGAAACGTCGTTCAGCCCAGACGTTCGATCAAAAGACGAGGTTTTTTTTCTCCTTCTTCCTCTTCTTTTCATCCTCTGCCTTAATCTTCCCACTCCGTCCCAAGAACCGCCACCCGGGCTGGCCTCTCACCGCAAGACAATAAACGGAACGAGGAGCTAAAAAACACCTTATCTATCAAAAAATGAAGGGGGATTTTCCGGGACCAGCAAATTAAACAATATTTCATAATCACTCTAGCGCCTGACAATGGAAGGCACTTAGAAGAAGGCACTCTCCTAAGTGGAGGACTGGTTTACACACCTAACACACACACTGCCTGGAGTGGTGTGTGTGGGTGTGTGTGTGTGTGTGAAGACCAACAGGGTCTGACACGCTCCAAAGCGCAGAGAGCGGGCCTCCCAACGTACCTGCCCAATCAAGCGTCCTGGAACCGGACGCCTAGCAAGCCTTCATTTATCTTGTCTGTGTGTAGGGGGGCTAATTATCGCCACTGCACCCCCTTCACACACACAACACACACACATCGGTCCTCCATCCTTCCCCCGCTGTCTCAGACTCCGTGGCGCTGAACTGGGACAGAGGAGTTGGCCAATTAGTCGTCCATTAGAGCCATCACAGAGCTGCGGGAGTCTCCCATGATCCCTTGGCCCGGGACGACTGAAGGGCCTAATAATCTGCTACGGGTCCACGGACTCGCGACGGTCCGCCGAGACAGAGGAGGAGGAGGAGGGGGGAGGATGAGGGGTCAGCAACAATTTTTCTCCTGCCAAAGTATATCGAGCGTCAAGTCCTTCAAGATCTACGATTCCAGACGTCCTCCCTTTTCCCTTTCCTAACAAGTCGGTTCATTACAGAAAACGAAGTAACGTACGTTTAACATCACTTTCTAACGAGTCATTACGACCCACCGCGACTAGGCATGGACCGGTATGAGATTGAAAATGGGTTAATGACTTAAAATCATTTTTACGTTGGACACAAAAATTTTTTTCATCAACAAAATATTAGATATTAGGAACATTAGTAAACGTACATGTTTCGAACAAATAAAATAAATAACAAAATGAAAATTAAATTATTTGATTCTGCTAAATAAATTTAAAATAAATATAAATCTGTAGATGTACATATATTTATAATATATAGTATACATACATTAATCAGTAAAAGAAAATAAACATATAAAATAAATATAATTTAATATAAAATACAAAATACAAAAAAGACATTAAAAGCAAAATAAATTACTTAATAAAATTCAAATAAATAACAATTCTGCAGAATTCATGAGCAAAAAAATAATGAAAGAAATAAAATGTAAATGAATTTTGCTAAATAAATTGAAAATAAATATAAAGTTGTAGATATATTTCTAGAAATATATACATGAATCAATAAAAAATTATATAAAAATACATGTTAAAAACACAAACTAAAATGTATTAATTAATTAAACAAAATTCAAAATAAATAACTGAATTCTCCAGAATTCATGAACAAAACAAAATAAATGCAGTCCCTTAGCGTCTTGTTCATACTGCGTGATTCTGAAAGTGGTTGGGTTTTCACACTAAACTACCTTAAATCCATCCCGTCTAGAAAACAACACTGTGTCACGAGAAGTGCCACCACAAAAACAGAAATTGGTTCGACCCCCTCGCAAAAAAATGTGTGGAATTTCAGAATGGACGTCCAGCATAAACAAGTGTCCGAACTTGTTAGCATTATGATTTGTCCCGGAAAAATGAACGAATATTGTCATCTTTTTTGCTCTGTGAGTTGAGGTGAGGTGAGTTCCCCGCCTCTTTCCATCAAATCATTTCCTGCGCTCTCACTGGCTGTAGCTCATAATCTACCAGACACAACATCTAGTTTGGGAGAGCTTGTTTGATCCTGGCTTTGTAGTGTTCGCACAAAGCCATTGTTGCTCGCTGATCAAACGTGAAGTTGCATTCAACAAAATTACGAGGCTTTATTCTGCACACCACCTGAGGGATTCCTGCACTTTCTTTGACGAGTCATGCTCCATGGACCGGTACGATGGAAAAGTTTTAGGGCTTTTCTAACTGTGACGTTCTCAGACTGTGGTAACCAGAAAGCAGACCAAGCTTAACCTCGGTTGCCATGCTCAGTTAAATGTTCCAAAATGTGTTCGAGACAGATTAGAACCTTTGACTGTTCTGAAGTCGCCGTGAAAACGTCGACTACGATACCCTTAAGCAAAAATATCACGGTTTCACTGTACTGCGATCACATCTCTAAAATGTGCTCATTTGAAGTGAGTAAACACAATTGAAAAATGATTTTATTCTTAAACAACATATAGAATATATGTCACGTTAAGACAATAAAATAAATAAATAATTTAATTCTGCTAAACAAAATACATGCAATCCCTTAAAGCCTCGTTCACATCGCTTTAATTAAACGACGTTCGGCGCGTTCTCGTATTCGTCTCAATTAACCGAAGACTACGCAGGGAAAAGAGTCATTAAGTGCCAATGATGAGGAAGGAATGCGGACAGAACGCGACTCCCGTCACTTGGAGGCGATTAATGAATCCACCGAACGTGAAGATTCTACGAAGAAGTCTCGAGTCTTGTTGTCGGAGATGGAGAAGAGGAGGAGGAGGAAGAGGGAGGACGACGTGGGAGCGATGGTGGGCCTAAGATTGATAAGGAAGAGCCCCGTCCAAAAGGAATTACCCAATTCGGAGCAGGTTGCAGCTGTCGGTGCGGGGCGCCTAATTTCGTCAGCGTCCCCCGCCCCCCTTTCCCAAACCTCTTTCACCAAAGCCGGCCCCACTAAAGCGGTTAGTTGTAGGTTCCGTAGCCGGGCGTCATCATTTTCCAGCCCCCCATCCATCTTCGGCCTCCGATTAATTCTTTTCATTTCGGCGCCTCGCTCATAAATCCTGGCACACTTAATTAATTTCGCAGGGCGGCGGCGGCGTGGGGCCCGTCGTAAAAGCGGAATTGTTCCCGCTCAAAAAAAAAAAAAAAATCTGTATATTAATTATGCTATTTTACAGCCATCTCAATGAAGGCTGTGTTTCATCTTTCATAATTACATTTTCAACAACAATGGGGCCAACAAAAGAGTCTAATTATGGATCCAGAGCGTCGCGGCCGCCACAACGAGTCGAGTTGAGTCAACGGCACCGAGAGGCGGCGGGAGAGAGAGCGAGGATCGATGAGCCAGTTTTATTATTGTTATTGTAGCTGTTATTGTTTCAAAGCGGCGGCGGGGAAGATTACACGTGTAGCGGCAAACCGCCTCGTTGGCGGCATAAATCAAATTAACAAGGGATTATTGTTACGAGGCCGCTCCGAGGTCCACGACTCCTCTTATTTGTATAACTTAGCTTCTGAGCAAGGATGTGTGACGCAACACCGAAGTAAGGATTAACCAAAATGCAGGACATTCTATATTTCCAATTAACTTGGCATCTAGCTTAAATCATCAAAGAAATACTTCTTGTGTCTCAAGTTTTCAGAGCTCAGAGGCTCGATTTCTTGTGACAGAAGTGGCACGTGCCATAATCTATTTAAAACTGCATCAATTATACTCTCATAATAAACACTTCACTCTGCCTTAACGCTCTCACTCAACTTCACATTTTAGCTCGACTCTGCCTTCACGCTTTAGCTTGACTCTTCCTTTGTGCTCTCACTCATCTCTGCTTTCGCATCCTTGCTCGACTCTGCCTTCGAGCTCTCGCTCGACTCTGCCTTCGCGTTTTAACTTGACCCTGCCTTTGTGCTCTCGCTCGTCTTTGTCTAGGCGCTCTTCAAAACTCTGCCTCGGCTCTCTCGCTCGACTCTGCCTTCGCGCTCTTGCCCGACTCTGCCTTCGCATTTTAACTTGACCCTGCCTTTGCGCTCTCGCTCGTCTTTGTCTTTGCGCTCTCCAAAACTCTCCCTTGGCTCTCTCACTCGACTCTGCCTTCGCATTCTCGCTCTAATCTGCCTTCACACTCTTGCTCTAATCTGCCTTCACACTCTTGCTCTAATCTGCCATGACACTCTTGCTTGACTCTGCCTTCGCACTCTGGCTCTACTATGCCTTTGTGCTTTAGCTCAACTCTGCCTTTGTGCTCTCGCTTGACTCTGCGTTCGCACTTTAGCTCGACTCTACCTTGGCTCTCTTGCTCTTCTCTGTCTTCACACTTTAGCTGAGTCTGCCTTCATGCTAGCGCTCTAATCTCACTTCACACTTGCGCTCAACTCTGGCTTCACATTCTCGCTCGACTTGACGTTGCACTAGAAATGTCAGAGCTGCCTAGAGACAGAGTCACGTCAATTTACTCCATTGGACCATTTAAAAAAGCAACGGTGAATCACAGAGTTTCTTGACAGTTTTAAGAAGTAAGTAAATACTGTCAACGCAGTAGATCTGCAGCAGAATAAACCGTTTGAGATGCACTTTCAAACGGCAAGAAATAATCTGATTGTACGTTATTCTCACATCCACATTAAACTAACATGTTAATAAACACATTAGTGGCATTAAATTTACTTGAAAAACCACCAAATCACACAGTTGGAGAGAGCTTGTTTGCTTTGCTTTCCGTCAACAGTACAACTAATTAAAATGCAGAAAATTGATGCTTGAGATTTCTGAATTGATTCAGAAATGTCCACATCCCGCATAGATTTTTTACACCACCCCTACTGTCGAGCCCCTGATCAAGGCCTTTAAACCCAAGCTGTAAATGTTCCTTTGTGTTTGTTTAAAAATTGCGATTACCTGCTTATCAGTCACTGAAAATGTCTGGCCCAGCTGAATAGTTTGGGTTTGAAAATCTGGCCCTGAAAACTCAATATGCAACATTATAACTATTCCATCGTCAACACTTGCTAACTTTCTCCTTGCCTTAAGAAGAGTAGAGTATGGTGGAGCTTCAGCTGGGAGTAGTCGTAGCTGTTGGTGGTTCCCTCATTTCACCATCATCTACAGAGCCACCCAGCAGGACAGCAACATGCAACATGAATCACTGTCCTGCCCTGACAGCTTTCACTGGGAAGAGAGAGAGAGGGAGAGAGAGAGAGAGAGAGAGAGAGAGGGAGAGAGAGAGAGCTGTCAACACCATCACTTAACTGTCTAAGACTAGTAAAATGTATGTGTGTGTGTAGACCATGGTTCGAATTACGGGGGGTACTGGGGGGTACTGTACCCCCCCGATAAGGCCCAGACCCCCTCAAAGAGACAAAAAATAGCAATTTAGGGGGGGTTCTGTTATGAAGGCAGTACCCCCCAATTATGGAGGGGTAATTCGCACTCTGGTGTAGACCGAATATGTATCACATCTAGTGCTGCACCGATCCAATGCTGATATCAGATATCGGTCCGATACTGACTCTAACAGCTGGATCAGGCATAAGAAACAATGGTAACAGTTTATTCCATTTTACTTGGTTATACAACTTTTATGAAAAACGTTTATGTTTAAAGTTAGCATGCTTCTTTGGCCTTCCTTTGTGACATCATGTAATGTTTACAATGTCTTCTTCTCATTTTATATTTGTCACTATTTTTAATTTTTCTGCAAGAAAAGGTTTACAGTTGAAGGTGACAGTGAGTGATTATTTGTCATTTTGAACAGCACACAGTGCACCACAACAAAATGTGACGAAATCTGTGAAGGAGCAGGGCTGCAGTGCTTGGGGACAGGGGACGGTAGCTTGCTCAGGAGTACCTCAGTATTATGTCAGTGGATTCGAACCTTCCGATCACCGGGTGAACACCCTAACCGTTATGCTACCTAACTTATTATACAATGATAATTTGCAATATCAATTATTTATAAAAAATTTGATATGTTGACATTAAGTTAAGCAATAATTTGAGGTTGTCACGCCTGACAGTTCTAGCGTTAGAGGCCTTGTCTGCAAGCAATCCTTGTTCTCTGCAGCATGTGGGCACAGACAGTGAGGCGTCTCTGCATGAAATTCCTCTGGTGTCTTTTAAACAGGGCACCACTTTTGGTAAGATCACTTGATGCCTTGCTCAGATGAGGCTTCTTCTTCAAGGAGCGCACTGTGTGTTGTGCTGTGTTGACAATCAATATTGGGACTTGAAATCCTTGGATCGTTGCATCCTTAACTGCTTATAATGGTTCCGGTTGCTCAAAATGATCAAGTGTTTTTATACTGGCAAGTTATCTACTACATCTGGGTCAGAAATTAAGCATTATCTTGAACTCAATTTAGAGGAAAATGAACTTGATAGGCCTGTTGCTGTGATTAAATATTCTATAAAGGCGACATCATCAGCAACCAAAAGTACAGAAAAGCAACTTATTCCCTCTCACATTTAACCCTCCCATCTGTCAAATTTTCTAGGTTCCTAAAGATTTCTTTCCACTTCTTCCTCCTGCTCCTCATCCTCAAAGTCAGATTAACACTCGTTCCTCCACGGCCAACGCTCCAGGGAGGAGTCTGTAGGGACTTAGGGCCAAATTACTCCTTCCATTTAATTGCCGTTATCATTTTAGCCCGGTGACAGAGACGGATCGCCGCTGGCGGACTGGGCTGCTGCTGAAGACAAGGAGGGATGTTAAAGGACGGTGAAAGAGACAGCCAGAAACAAGAGAAACACACGACGGCTACATGAGTGCACCATTAACTAGAGGAGAGGAATTCCACAAGCAATGGACCAGAACGTGTACCTACCGTTCCTTGGAAGAGTTCTTGCCAAGAAGGAAAAAAGATTCCTTCGAAATTCTTCAGGTGGAGTAACACAATGTGTGACAGCAGTCCAGTTGGTTTCTACTGGGCGAGTTTTTATGGCACCTGTAGAGAGAGAGACAGTGTGAGAGGGAGGAGAGAAAGGGAAGAAAGGAGGTGACAGGGCCAGCACTTAGCGAGGAGCATTAGCCTAGCCCAGCGTGAAGCCTCACTAACTGCTAACGAGCCGGCGCGTCGCGTCGCTCTGCCATAACTCAGCGCTACCTGCCACTGTCACCAGAATAAAGAGGCCCCATTATAGCTGCCCATACTGGAGCCTGCGCTGAATTAGAGCCATGCAAAGCGCTGTGGCTCCCCAGAGCCCGAGGCAGAGGATAATTTTAGCAGCTTAGTGAATCATTGGGACAAGGTGGGGGGGTGCCGTTATGGACCTCCACTCAGCTCGGCACGGCGTCCGGACCCGGATTTGCATGTGTCCTCTGTTTAACCCGCCAGACACTGCTCACCTTCCTCAGTCTGACTTTACACCTCCCTCCCTCTCTTTCTTAGACAAACATTACTCTCTTCTGCAATCTTTTTGACTGTCTTCGCTGGGTCTACTTACACTCTTTTTTATTTTAATCTTGAACATCACCAGGGCACTGCCCACATGCTTGCGTCAAACCCATATATTTTCACAGGTTCTTTTTATGACATAATGTCTAATGACAAAATACTGACTTATTTGCACTTGTATCAAACCGATCCAAGCAGACAGAAGGAAAGCGGATAGAGTAATGTTTGGAAAAAATAGAAAAGTGCATTTGGTATGAAATAAAAGCACTTATATACAGCAAAAAGGCTGTGTGGAATCAAAAACAAATTGAATTGAAACAATCTAGCTGCAAGTAGGACCACTCCACAAAATTCTTAACACACAAGTTAAACATGAAAACAGCAGATGTGTAAGTAGCCCATATTCAAGCTGAATAGGCCGCTGCAAAAAAAAATCAAGAACAGACATTTTTGTTAAGTTACAGTAAAGATTACATTTAAAGGTTACTGGATAAAGTTTGCATTCAAAGATTTTCCGGATGCAGTCCCATTTCAAATCAACCACAATTATTCTAGAATGATTCGTTCCTTCCAAAGTTAGCTATTCAAGACATTTTTTAAAATGCGTTGCAGTTTAAACTTTGCCCTTGAATTGGGCAGTTCATTATTCCAGTATTAACCTAAACAAGCAAAAATATTCGACAGGACAAAATCTGGTTGACAAACATTCATATTTTGCTATAGTTAACAAGTAAAAAACAACTTCTCTCACTCAGACAGCTTTAACTAAAAGAAGTGTCAATACTGCAGCTCTTCTTGCACACATTTTGTCCACTTTTACTGGCTGAGTTACCACCGAAAACACAACAGGTCTTTCAATTTCTTGTAAAGGTGAATGTCAAAGAAATAGTATGAAAAATATGAAATAGCATGAAATAATTTAGTTGATTTACCTCCAGTTAACTTGTCAACCTGACTGACAGCTAGTAAACTCATTTAAAGCTTAGCAAATGCTGTAACTGTGATTCAGCTTTTTTTTCTTTCTTTTCTTTCTTTCTTTTTTTAAAAATTTTTTTACTCAGACTTTGTTAAACCTCTTACCTGAAGCTGATGCTAACCTTTGTTAGGCGCTGCTTTAGTTCTAGAGGGGAGCGATTCATGACTCACCCGAGTTAATCACCCGAATCCATTAAACAACTCACGAGTCACGAATCTGAGGTCTCCATTAACCCGAATCCATCGAGTCCTAACTACACCATGACTAAAATATAAACCCCATCACGTACATACCTCTTATAATTATTTCAAACTCATTACAAGATCAATACAGCCGTAGTAGCAAGTTTGCGCCACCACAGTCTAATGAGGGATCCTAACAACTTCCTACAGAGTTGAATCCTCTTTGTAGACTCCGGGACTCGAATCAGTAGCGCGGCGCGAAGCACATACATTCATGAGTAAATCTGTCGGTTAACTTCCTCTAGAGCCGAAAGCATACAGCAGAATCTGGGGTGCGTTCCCAAGAGCATAGTTGCTAACTACGTCTGAGATCAGTTTTTAAAGTCTCGGTCTTATCTCGCACCCGGCCGTATTTGTATTCGGTCTTGTTGTTTATTAGTTAGTGTTTTAAGAACTCAGAATCCCTTTAACTTACAGAAACCACACACATACCGTCACAATCACAAGACTTTGAACTTACCGGACATTATATTCATTCCTCTGTACGTGAAATTATTTCTGAGTAATTCTGTGCACAATAACTTAAGTAAAAAAGGCATTAATTACGTTATTCGTGTTGTAAACACGCGTTAGCGCTCTCGACTCTAATATGGAACGTCATCATGCGCAAAAATCAGCTCAAAAGCATCAAAAGCAGCTCATTTTATAGGCCACAGTGATTACAACTAGGCTCATTTCTTCATTCTTCATAGTGTTTCTTCATTTTAAACTGATCAGATTTTTTCCCCCCATTTTATAATGTTATTACTTGTTATCAATTAATTTTATTCGGTATCCAGATGAATACCAAATGAATAAAGAAGTGTTTCCGCCTGGCACTTTTTTTTAAACCTTATTTTTCTTCACAGCACTAAGCCATAGAACAGGGGTGGGCACCTTCGGTCCTGGAGGGCCGGTGTCCTGCAGGTTTTCCATCCGACCTGATGAGTATCTTCTGGTGATTATCTACCTGAGACCAGGTGTGAATGTTCTAAAATCAAGTATGATGGAAAACCTCCAGGACACTGGCCCTCCAGGACCGGAAGTGCCCACCCCTGCCATAGAATGTCTCTGCTTAATAACAACTCTGCAAGCCGATAAAACAGTGAGTTTGGTCTTGAGGAGTGTTCACTGTGGTTTGTTGAGTTCAACATATGATGTGATCAGTTTGGATAACTGCTTCCAGTGAAGTGATTTCCTCATTATAGATATGTAAGCGAGAAACATTGATTAAGCATATTTAATGTTGCTTAGGCTTTGCATGTTCCACTTATTTGTCATGTGGTGTAAAATGTGCATTGGTCCGGTCTTGGTATCGGTCTCACCCCACTCTGGTTTCGGCCTTGGCCCTTCAGAGTCTCGGTATTGTCTTGGTCTCAACATACTCTGGTCTCAGTCTCGATTTAGGTGGTCTTGTCCCCAACTTTATTGATTACCGTGCCTATCATCACAGTGCGGTCTTGGCAGCTGATAGATGGAGTTGAGGATGGAGTCCACCGTGACAAAGATGGAAGCAAGAACGAGTGGCCACGTTTATAAAACTGAAAGGTGAAATTACCTTACATTACGTTAATAACAATGTTTCACATTTGTTAATTTATTTGTTTTTAAAGAGATTCTTAGAGCAAATAACACTGAGAAAGAACATGGATGCAAAAGACAGCTGTGGACGCACTACCGGTCTGAGACCCGACAGTGAGATGGAGTAGAAAGGAGAAGGGAAAAGAGAGATAAAGAGAGATGGAGGGATGCGTAGGGAGAACACATCTCCACGGATTGCCCCCTAACTCATGGAAGACCCCCACACCATTCATTCAACTGGGTGGAATATGAAAAATGAAGGGGTGTGGTAGAGGAAGAGAGTGTGTGTATGTATGTGTGTGTGTGTGTGTGTGTGTGTGTGAGAGAGAGAGTGTGTATAATAAAAATAGCGAGTGAAGTGGACAGCAGTACTGGGTATTACTCACTGGCTCTCCCCGGCCCTGCACAAGTAAAAATGTGCTGCTCGCTGCACAACAATGTATCACCACCGGCCCAGAACGAATGAGCTGTCGCTCGCGCATTTACCTCCGATTGTTCACACACACTCACACACACTCTTTTTATACACATACATATTTGGAGTGTAGCAAATGGTCATAAGAGGCTGAGTCTTTTATGTAAGTCTAAGTCTGTCGTTGTAAGAATTTGGAAGCAGGCCAAGATTAAAAATGAGAATAATGATGAAGGATGGAGGGATGAAAATCGGTGTGTGTGTGTGTATTCCTTCATGTGTGTCTGTTTAAATATATACTTCAAGTGTGTGCTCTGAGTGTGAGTGGTTGTGTTTAAATGCATGTGTGGACTTGTGTGTATGCCTCTATGAGTGTGTATAAGTGTGCATGTACTGGTGTGTGTTTGTGTGTTTCTTTGTGTACATGTCTCAATAAGTAAATGGGTGTGTGCACATTTGTATTGGTGTATGTGTCTACTTGTGCGATTGTCTTTGTGTGTATTCGTATCTAACATGCCTTTTGTTTGTGTGTTTGTTTGTGCACATACCCTCGTGTTTGTGTATGTGGCTTGAGCTGTGTGTTTTTGTGTGTACTTGTGTGCATGCCTCCATGTGCATGTGTGTGTACTTGTGTGCATACCCTACATGTGTGTGTTTATGTGTGTTTGTGCTTACCTTCATGTGGACATGATTGTGTTTGTTTGTGTGTTTTTGCCTTACCTTCATGTGGATATGGTTGCATTTTTGTGCTTACCTTCATGTGGATATGGTTCTGTTTGTGTGTGTGTTTTTGTGCTTACCTTCATGTGAATATGCATCTGTTTGTGTGTGTTTCTGCTTACTGTCATGAGGCCATGGTTGTAGTTGTGTGTGTGTTTTTGTGCTTACCTTCATGTGAATATGGATCTGTTTGTGTGTGTTTTCGTGCTTACCGTCATGTGGCCATGGTTGTGTTTGTGTGTTTGTGCTTACCTTCATGTGGACATGGTTGTGCGTGTGTGTGTTTGTGCTTACCCTCATGTGGACATGGTTGTGTATTTGTGTGTGTGTGTGTGTGTGTGTGTGCGTATCTTCATGTGGACATGGTTGTGTTTGTGTGTGTTTACCTTCATGTGGATATGGCTGTGTTTGTGTTTTTGTGCATACCTTCATGTGGACATACATGGTTGTATGTGTGTTTTTGTGCTTACCTTCATGTGGACGTGGTTGTGTTTGTGTGTGTGTTTTTGTGCTTACCTTCATGTGGACATGCTTGTGTTTGTGTACTTGCATGGATGCCTTTGTGTATGTGTGTGTCTACGTGCAATTCTGCATATATACCGTATATATATATATATGTGACCTGATCTGCCGTAATGAGTCGGAAGTCGGCGTTCTATTTATTTAGATACGGGCCGATTATGTTGAAAAACATCCCAAAAACACGATTTTTCTTATTTGGAGACCAGATTAATTTTGAAGACCTTTTCTTTCATATAAGACCAAAAAAGAAAAATCGATATTTTTGATGTTTGTCAACATAATCGGCCCATATCTAAATAAATAGAACGCAGACTTCCGACTCATTACGGCAGATCGGGTCACATATGTGCATCATAAATTCTCCCTTTTATCTGCCGTTCTGTCTGTCATCATTACCTGTCTCACTTACATAACATAAAATACTTGCATTGTTTTAGGAAAAGAGCCGAGACCGTGCATCAAAAACGGGGAGAGTGAAAGAACAGGTTGGCGAGAGCGAGAGAGTGAGAGTAAGAAAGAAAGAGAGAGAGAGTGCATTAAGAAAAGATTTCACTTTAATGCAGTCTATATATCGCTAGTATTTTAGATCAGTGCAGCACAGCCAGAGGCTGGACTGAGGGAGTAAAGAGAGAGAGAGAGAGAGATGCAGGCCATGAGAAAGAGAAGAGGCTTCCGGGAGCAGAGCGAGAGGAGCGACTTTCTTTAATTTATGTGGCCGGCAGTTGCCGCTGGCATTGATACATGGGTTTGTTAGCCAATTGATAAAAGAGAGGACATTTTTAAAAAGCATTCATCACGGCCGGCAATATGGGCGCAATACATCACCCATTTGCAAACAACCGGGCCTAACATTTATCCAGGCGCTGCGACTCTTCCTCGCCCGAGCCGGGGATTCGCCCGCAGCCAATTAAGGCCGACTGAAAAGCCTCATGGCAACCAGAGAAAGAAACGATGAGATAAACACAAACAGGAAGCACAAAGGCAAACGAGCGGAAGAAAAAGCCCCAGCGATCTCTCTTTACAAATCCCAGCTTCGGCTCGCCGCCGGTATTAAGTACTTGTCTGTGGGTGCGATCCGGACGCTAAATGCAGGCCTTTTAGAGACGAGCGGCACGAGTAATGGACTCCCCCCCACCCAACAACTCTCCACTCTCTTCCCTCCCAGGCGCTGTAGCACGGCATGCTGGGTAATGGTGATGGGAAAAGCGTAAAAGCGCGGTGCCGAGCTTGCGCTTCCGAGAAAGCGTGCAGATAATCACAGTGTTAATGCGGAGATAAGTGTGATCAGACATGAGCTCATTGTGTGTTTGTGTGCGGGGGTTCATATGTGCAGGTTTGGGTGTGGATTGGTGTGTATGGGTGCGTGTAAGAGTAGGTTTATGTGGTTTAAGTTCGGGAGGGTTTACTTGCATGTCTTCATTTGTGTAGGATGTAGGAAGTGGTTATTGTGTTAACTGTGTGTGTTTGCTGTTGACATACATTAAGTGATAAGACTGTGATAAGTGATAAGTAATATACTGTGATGTGATCAAGTAATAGCATGATGAGTGTGTGAAAGTGTGTGAAAGAGAGTGAGCGCCAAAGAAAAACACCAACACAGCAGTCCAAAGATGAACCAAAGAGCAAAGAGGGAAATATCACAGTCCACTGTTCAAAGGAGACTTAGAGAATGATAATATAGAGGCTGTACTGGAAAAATCAAACCACTCCTCAGCAGTACACTGCAAAAAATCAGTAATGAAAATAAGAAAAAGAAAAGGATAATAACAAAAAAGGTTCCAGAATCAAGCAAAATTATCTGCCAATATAGTGAGAATATTTATCTTGTAATGATCTCCTAAAACAAGAAAAAAAAATCTTTCCATTTTTCCATGTTTTTAGCTTTAATATTCTTAAAATAAGCAAAGTTGTCATGAATTTCTTAATTCGTAGTGGAGAGCATGAGAACCTGTCCGTTCTCTTAACTAAATTTCTTATTTCATTCTAAGAAGTTCTTATAATCAATACATTTTTCTTAATAAGATAATTGTAGCCAACGTTTCTTAAAATTAGATTATTTATCTTACACATACAAGTCTAGTCAAGTCAGTTATTCTTAAAATAAAAAAACAAGATCTATTTTTCTTTTTAAGATTTTCTGGCTTGTTAAGATTTCATTTTTTGCAGTGTAGAGATGGATCAGATTTTGAAAAAACAGTACCAACACTGCAAAAAATAAAAATCTGTACAAGTGTAATTGACTTGAATTCAGCATTTTAATCTTGTTACACCATTTTTTGGATTTATTTTCTTGGTAAGACTGAATATTGTTTAGATTATTTGACTTTCAAGAAAATTTATCTTGAGTTATCCTACCTAGGTAATACAACTAATTTTGAGCAGTTTTTTCTTAAAACAACCTACATTGGTAAGGGAGTTGTGTTAACAGGTAGACTGTACGTATATTTTTACTTGTTTCAAGAGAATTGGAGGAAAAAACTAGTATATTCTGCTTAATTTAAGTTGTGTATGCTTAGTCTTTCAGTATTTTTTTCTTGTTTTAAGAAATCTTAACAAGTGCAATTTTCTTGCTGCACTGGCAGATAATTTTGCTTGAAATAAGTATTTTTTTTCCAAAAATAGTAATTTTTTTCTTATTTTTAAAAAGGCATTTTTGCAGTGAAAAGAGTCATACGATTTCTGGAACATCATCTCTTCATCTCTCTGTGTCCATGTCTCTCTACCCCTCCACCTCTCTCTCACTATCTCCATGCCCCTCTCCCTTCATATCTTGCACTCTCTCTCTTTCTTTATCCCGTCATCTCTGTCTCCGTGTCTTTCTACCCCTTCACTTCTCTCGCTCTCCATGTCTCATTATGTCTCCATGTCACCTCTCTGACTCCACGTCTCACTCTGTCTCTTCATCTCTCTTTCTCCATGTCTCTCTACCCCTCCACCTCTCTCTGTCTACATGTCTGCCCCCCCTCCATCTTCATCCATCTGTCTCTCTCTGTCTCCTTGTTTCTCTGCCCCTACATCTCTGTTTCTTTGTCTAGATGTCTCTTCTATGCCCCACTCTGTCTCTTCATCTGTCCGTCTCCATGTCCTCTACCCCTCCACCTCTGTCTCTCTCCATGTCTCACTCTGTCTCCATGTCCTCTACCCCTCCACCTCTGTCTCTCTCCATGTCTCATTCTGTCTCTTCATCTGTCCGTCTCCATGTCCTCTACCCCTCCACCTCTGTCTCTCTCCATGTCTCACTCTGTCTCCATGTCCTCTACCCCTCCACCTCTGTCTCTCTCCATGTCTCATTCTGTCTCTTCATCTGTCCGTCTCCATCCTCCCCTCCCTCTGTCTCTCTCCATGTCTCCTCTGTCTCCATGTCCTCCTACCCCTCCCTCTCTGTCTCTCTCCACTTGTCTCATTCTGTCTCTTCATCTCTGTCTCCAAGTCCTCTACCCCTCCCTCTGTCTCTCTCCATGTCTCCACTCTGTCTCCCGCCATCCTCTACCTCTCCACCTGGCTCTCTCCATGTCTCACTCTGTCTCTTCATCTCTCTGTCTCCAAGTCCTCTACCCCTCCACCTCTGTCTCTCTCCATGTCTCACTCTGTCTCCATGTCCTCTACCTCTCCACCTGACTCTCTTCATGTCTCACTCTGTCTCTTCATCTCTCTGTCTCCAAGTCCTCTCTCCTCCCTCTGTCTCTCCTCCATGTCTCCTCTGTCTCCATGTCCTCTACCTCTCCCCCTGACTCTCTTCATCTCCCTTCCCTGTCCTCTTCATCTCTCTGTCTTCAAGTCCTCACCCCTCCACCTCTGTCTCTCTCTCCATGTCTCCTCTGTCTCCATGTCCTCCCACCTCTCCCACCTGGCTCTTCATGTCTCCTCCTGTCTCTTCATCTCTCTCTCTGTCTTCCGTCCTCTGCCCCTCCCACCTCTGTCTCTCTCCATGTCTCCTCTGTCTCTTCATCTCTCTGTCTCCAAGTCCTCTACCCCTCCACCTCTGTCTCTCTCCATGTCTCATTCTGTCTCTTCATCACTCTGTCTCCATGTCCTCTACCCCTCCACCTCTGTCTCTCTCCATGTCTCTTCATCTCTGTCTCCACATCTCACCCTATTCCTCCATGTCTCTCTATGTGTCCATGTCTCACTCTCAGTCCATGTCTCTCTCTACCACTCCACCTCTCTCTCTCACTGTTTCCATGTCCCTCACTGTCTCTCTTTATCCCTTCATCTCTCTGTCTCTCTACCCCTCCATGTCTCACTCTGTCTCTTTATCTCTGTGTCTCCATGTCTCACTCTTGATCTCTCATTAAAATGTTTAGTGCACAGCAAATGAATTTCCCTTCCAGTTTCAATATTCCTCAACACATACAGTACGTATTTGTTGCAATTCTCCTGGTTTTTAGGACACATGTTCTTCTCAATACACATTTCAGTCGCCACAAACTCCCAATTAACGTAGCACTCATTTTGGGTATCACACACACACACACACACACACTCCTTTAATACGCAAACTAAAAGCCGCTCGTCTTTTACACTGCGGCATATTTAATCCAGTCTGTGTGCGGGACTTTATAACTGAGTGGTAATATTTGATTATCAATTCCCCTTTGTGCAGCCATTACTTACAACACACACACACACGTACCATTTCTCTCTCACCATTTAAGGGTAGGAAAAATTGCATTTCATCTCCAAAACCAATAAAGATCTGCAAGCTCCCACCTGGACCGCTTAAATCAACAAACATGTAAACAGATGAATGTATAAACATAAGAGATGAGTAAATACGTGTGTGTGTGTGTGTGTGTGTGTGTGTGAGTGTCAGGGCGGGTGGGAGTGGGAGGTGCCGGGGGTACGTCTTTGTTGCGATTCATATCCCAGATGGATGGTTGGTGCGGGGCCGGCTGTTTGTTTAGCAGCGGGAGCGACGGCTGGAGATTTGTTATCCCGTGGCGTTCCTGAGTTTTTCACATTGCTCCACATCCCAGGGACCATATTTCATCTCCGCACCCCCCAATTCCCACACAGATTTATTTACCCGCCTTATTCCTGAACAAATCCCTCCCTTTAATGCCCTTCTCTCCTTCTCCGCTCGCTCTTATACACACACACATCTACCCGTACGCACACAAGCTCGAGTTGCCCTCTAAAAGTTAGCTTACACTTATGACTTTCACTGATCCTCATCATGATAAAAATACATGAATGGAAGCAATTACATAAGAACAAACGGAAGAATTTACTCCTTCTCTCCGTCTAGTTTTCTCAAGACTTTTTCCCTCCCTCCTTTTCCTCTCACCCACTTTCCTTTCCATCTCCCCATTCCCCAGCAATTTCTTTCTCCCTCCCTTTTCCCCAAATCTCTCTCTCTCTCTCTTCCTCCATGTCTCTCCATACTCCCTTCATCTCTCTCTCTCTTTCTCACCCCTTCTCTCTCTCTTTTGCTTCATGTCTCCGTCCATGTCTGTCTTCCCTTCCGTCTTCCTCCATCTCTCTCTGCCTGCTTGTTTCTCTCTCCCCCTCTGTTTCTCACTCGGTCTCCATGTCGCTCTACCCCTCCACCTCTCTCTCTCTCTCTCTCTCTCTCTCTCTCTCTCTCTCTCTCTCCCTCTCTCCATGTCTCACACTGTCTCTTCATCTCTTTGTCTCCATGTCTCTCTGCTCCTCCACCTTTCACTCTGTCTTCATGTCCTTCTCTCTTCCACCTCTCTTTCTTCATGTTTCACTCTCAGTCTATCTCTCCATGTCTCACTCCATCTCTTCATATCCCTGTCTCCATGTTTCACTTTGTCTCTTCATCTTTCTGTCTCCACGTCTATCTCCTCTTCCATAGTTCTCCATCTCGCCCTGTCTTCTGGTTCCTCTCTCCCCCTCCATCCCTCTCTCTCTCCATGTCTCACTCTTGGTTCATCTGTCCATGTCTAACTCTGTCTCTTCATCTTTCTGTCTCCATGTCTCTATCCCTCCACCTCTCTTCCTGTCTCCATGTCTGTCTCCCCCTCCATTTTCATCCATCTCTGTCTCTGTCTCCTTGTTTCTCTGTCTCCCTACATCTCTCTCTCTCTCTGTCTCCATGTTGCTCTCTACCCATCCACCGCTCTCTCTATGTCTCACTCTCAGTCCGTCTCTCCATGTCTCTGTCTATCCCTTCATTTCTCTGTCTCCATGTCTGTCTCCCCCTTCATCTTCATCCATCTGTCTCCCTCTGTCTCCTTGTTTCTCTGTCCCCCTACATCTCTCTCTCTCTCTTTGTCTCAGTGTCTCTCTCTCTATCCCTCCTTCTCTCTCTGTCTATCACCATGTCTCTCTTTATCCTTTCATTTCTCTGTCTCCATGTCTCTCTCTATCTCCTCCATCTCTCTCTCTGTCTCTATCCCCCTCATCTTCTCTTTTTCCCTCAGATGTCTCTCTCTTCTTCCATCTCTCCCTCAGTGTCTTCATCTCTCTCTGTACTCACTTCATCTCTGTTTGTCTCTATATCTCGTTCTATCCCTGCCATCCTCTCTCCCTTCATTCCTCTCTCTCTCTCTCCCCCTCCTTCTCTCTCCATCATTCTTTACCCTCTCAATCTCTTACCATGTCTTTTCTTCCCTCTACCTTTCTCCTTCTCTCTATCCAATCCATCCTCATCCATGCCTCTCTCCCTTCATCCCCCCCTCTCTCTTTCTCCCTCTCCCTCTCTGGATTGTAATGTATGTTATTCTCCAGATGCAAATAGACTTTGGCATGAACTCATCTACACGGTGAGCTTTGCTGCATCTCACACACACACACACACACCTCCATGCTCCTCACTTCCTTTTCCCTCTGTGTATATATGTATTATAATTCTGTCACACACACACAGACACACATCCATAAAGGCAGTTTGCCAACGTGAGCAGTTACAGTGACACGTGGCTCCACGAGGCCTCGGTTTGTCAAAAGGCTCTTGGCAGCCTGGCACTGTTTGTGTGTGTGTGAGAGAGACTGCTGTGCGCAAACACCTGTAGATTGAGTAATGGAGAAGGAGATAAAAATGAATTGAAGAGTGCAGGAAGAAAGTATCAGGAGACTGTGTGTGTTTGTTTACATGGCAGAGAGAGAGAGAAGTTGGAGGAGTGATGCTGGAGAAAGAAGAGGCCTGATAAGAGATTTATAGAAGAAAGAAAGAAAGAAAGAAAGAAAGAAAGAAAAAGTAAGTAGGGGAGAAATGCAGAAGACAAAGGGTCTGAGAGAGGATTTAAAAAAAAGAAAAAAAGAAAGGAAGAAAAGAGAGGGAGAGAGAGTAGTTGAGTAGGAGACGGAGGAGAAATGAGGTCTAATAGAAGAGACTTATGGAACAAGAGAAGGGAGTGGAGAGAGAGACATATTGAGGATATGAAGAAAGAGAGAGAGAGAGAGAGAGAGAGAGAGAGAGAAACGTGGAAACAAGGGGGAAGGAGAGTAAATTGTAGGAGGTGAGAGGAGAGAGAGTATGGGAGAGAGATGAAGAAGGAAAGAGGAAGAGAGAGAGAGAGCGAGAGAGAGAAACATGGAAACAGAAGGGGAAGGAGGAACAGAGAAATGGAGGGGAGAAAGACATGGAGAGTGATGGAGTGGAAGTAGAGAGAAACATGGAAAGAGATGAAGAGTGTGAGAGAGATGAGAGAGAACATGTGTGTATGTGTGATTACAATTGACTGAAAGTAAGCATGTTTAAATCCGCTTGAACGTGTGTGTGTATGTGTGTGTGTGAGATACACACACTCCTGTCTTCATATCTCTGTGTAATTTGTTACCACAGCCTTTAGTGCCAGAGAGCAGAATGGCCTCTACACACCACAATAAACCAAGCAGCAGTAAAGACAGGAGTGAAAAAGGAGAGGAAGAAGATAACGCAACTCTTCCTCCCTGCAGCCTTCAAAGCTTCCGATTGTCTGTGCTGGAGTTACGAGCACCATGACATCAGTACACAAACACACACACACACACGCACGCACACACACACGCACACACACGGCTTAATGCAGAGATGCAGGGGCCTGTGCCAGGGTCACACCATGGAAAGAGAGAGAGAAAGAGGAGAGAGGAGGTGAGAGGAGAGATTATGTGGGAGAGATGATGAAGAAAAGAGGTCTGAGACAGGACTTAGATAGATAGATAGGAAAGTAAGAGACAAAGAAAGAAAGAAAGAAAGAAAGAAAGAAAGAAAGAAAGATTTTGTTGTTGGGAAGATATGCAGGAGAGGTGTAACAGGAAAGACTCATAAAACAAGATTTAAAAAAAAAAAGAGAAATAAATAAATAAAGAGAGAAATGACGAGGGTGAAGAGGTCTGAAAGAGGATAGATAGATAGATAGATAGAAAGAAAGAAAGAAAGAAAGAAAGAAAGAAAGAAAGAAAGAAAGAAAGAAAGAAAGAAAGAAAAAGAAAGAAAGAAAGATATGTTGGACTCATTTTTGAATTAAATAAGAGTAATCTGTGCTATATTAAAACTTGAGTAGGAAGCGTTTTCAATCTCAACCAGTTTGGATTTTGTTTCAAACTATTTTGGCCAACAGTGAACCCCGTTTGCACCATTTTGACAATAATTAATGTATAAGATACTGTACTACACTAAACCCAGCAGTTAACATTGACTAAATCTGAATTTCTTTGTTTTAAAGAGGAAAAAGTCAAATAAAATGTATCAAAAGTTAGGTGACAAAATAAAGGAGAAATGCAACAGGTATCTCGCTGCCGCCTCTCTTCACCCGGACCGTATCTCAAAGTTTGTTTAAAGCATCCATCATTGAAAGAGTCCACGATAGTCCAGCAGATTGTCTCCAGCATTACCCACCTGCCCCCCCACTTCATCTGACCCTCCTCCTCCCTAAAATAGCCAGGGTCATTCATCACGGGGCTGGGGGTGGAGTCTGGGGCCTGCAGGCCGCTGTCAGGTGTCGCCACCAGGCCTTTGTGCTGCCCCCCCAAACAAGTGTCGGATCAGCAAAAGTCTATTAAAGGCCGGTGGGCTTTTCACCAGCAATTGGCAGCGGGTCACTGACTCTGGCGCTCCGCTCTCCTCCATGTAACTCTGGGCCCTCTTTGTGCTGTGACACAGATCCCAGCAAGATTAATGGTTTTTAACAGCCTTTCTCCCTCTCTCTCTCTCTTTCCCTCCCTCTTTCCTCTCTAAATTTCTCTCCATTTGGCGCGGTCGGAGTGGCCTGGCTGGCTGTTTTTTCATTCATAACCGTTTATCTCCCCTTCTAATGTTTTCTGGAGTCCTCTAAACTCAGTCTGTACTCTCTCACTCTTTCCTTCTGTCTCAGCCCAGCTTCCTCTCTTCTCATCCTGACTTGTCATCTTCTTCACCTTGTTCCATCAGTATGGGGAAAGACAGATCGTGTTCCAAACACCAAGAGCCAAGATCACTAAACATTTTGGCCAGATTTCTTGTCCATTAATTAAGCCTAGTCTTAGACTAAATTGTAGTGCCAATGGAGATTTACCATTCAAACTCAAAGTTAGTCTATGACCAGACTTAATCCTCCACTGGGAAATTGGCCCTTTTAAGTTGAAGTTGAGGTAGCAAATCAAAGAACTATCTAGAGGATTATAAAGGAAAAATTATGTTTTATGTATTTTCAAAATCATTTGATGCAACTTTCCATATAATAATAGGGTCTTGGCACAACTGCCAGCCTTCACCACTTCCTACAATCGTTACTTCAATCTGAGACATCTATTTCATGCACAGATGCAGGACGAAAAACCTTCCAGAGTGAATATGGTCCATATTAAAGTGTCCAGAGATAATAGAGATAATAAAATGAATTAAAGTAAAATTAACTTAGTTATAAAATTAACTTAGTAATAGTATAATTAACTATGTTATGTTGGAGGTCTTTGCAAACACATTTGGAACGTCTGGGAGCCAATTTTTTGGCATAGTTTTTAATGAATATAAAAGTTGTGTCTTCAAAGATATTGCAATATCTTTGAAGAATCTAGAAGACAGATGTGGAGCTGAATTACAAAATTCTCTCTCTCACACACGCACAAACTTCTGACTGCATGACTGGTATATTTAGATGAGGGGAAAGACAGCACATCCTTTGCTGAATGCCACAATTATTCATGCCTTTCTCAAGTGCGTAATGGGTATAAACATTATGATAGTATAGCTATATGAAACGTTATAATTTTTTGACATTATCGGCAAATGAACAGCAGGGGCGCCAGACTCCAGAAAATATAGGCTATGTTGCATTTTCCTGGTTTTCTTTGAAAAACCATACTCACATTTCTTCAGCAATTTTGGATAAATGTCGGTGTTGGAATGAACCTGAAGAGATGAGGTCCAGTCTGGTCATATTTTTGTTACTTTTTTTTTTTTTTTAAGTATCAGAACCTTGTGGGTCTTCAACACAAGGTCCACTATAGATTTATCTTCCATAGACTGTGTGTGTGCGTTTATTAAGGCCAATTCTTGCTGTCCCTGCTCTCATCGATTTCCTTTTTCATATTTATGAGGCGCATTTGCGCTCATCCTGCCGCTTGCCCCGTTTTAAAGACTTCGGGCCAGTGATTTGCTTTGAGCAGCTTCTTAAAGGTAGACGCCGTTTACGCTACGTGTTAATAATGCATGTTCGGGCCCGAGAATCGATCTCGTTTGAGTAAACAAGAATGTCTGAGCTGGTCAGTAAGTATTCAGTCTTAAATTAATGGTCGCCATACTGATGAGTGAATGTCTGCAAAGGAATTCAAAAAGTCACGCATCTTTTTATATATCTTACTTTTCTGCTTTTGACCCATTCGGCCCCTCACATCACATATTATCATGCTTTTTTTTTTTTTTTTTTTTTACAAAGCTACATGTGGTTCAATGTATTTTGCTTCTATTTCATAATTTCATGTCTCCGTTTATTGACTAAACCTCCATCAAACCCCCCATTCATTTCGATTAGTGCATTTTGCGAATATTGATAATGCCTAATAAAGCCTATAATTGAGATCTGGGGGACTTTTAATAGTATAAGAACTTTTTCGTCTTTTACTTAGTTAATGAGAAACAATAATCCGTTATAATAAAGAGCGAAAATCCCAATATGTGCGTATTTGTTGCTCATTAAAGTTTGAAGTTATCGGTCTATTCATTCCTATTAAACCATTATAAAGTAGAAGATTTCATTTAGATCGCAGACAGCGAGAAAGTAATTGATTTTCGGATAATCTTATTAATGTGGTTTTATTAGTATTATTTGTCTTTAAAAAGTGGGTATAGATGAACTGCACGACTTTTGTCTATTTCATTTTACTAGGTAAAACAAGGGCGTGATAAAAGCGTGATCTTTGTTTTGTCAGCCACAACTGATTGTTTGCACATTAACAGAAATGTTTAAAAGTAGATATTTGTACTAATAAAATGTAACGTTTGTTTGTTTTTTTGGACCGGCACTTAACATCTGATCAGAAATTTTGATTTGCTTTAATTCTCTCTCTCTCTCTCTCTCTCCCTTTCACGCACACACAAATGCGCACACACATAAACGCGCGCACACACGCCCCTCTCTTCCTGCGCATTCATCGTCACCATCCTTTTCGCTCCTCTTTTTCTTTACAGTGTAATGTAAAGAATGATCCGTTGAAATTATTCCCGTTAATCATTACACTCGTGCAGAAGACAAACACACTACCACAGTCTAACAATTACACAACTTTACCATTATGCAACTCATCTTGTCGGTTTTGCCGGTAGGCCCAGGGCTGGTCACGGGCAGATCGGGGCAAATTCTTACCGTTCCGTCATCGTGCAGACCGGTATCCATAGACGGGGCAGTAAAGTCAATTCCAGCCGCAATGCACTTTCCTCATCCTCCCTGTACATCCAGGCCATAGTGGTTCCATCCATACACTCTATACACACACTGCATACACCGGGTGCGCCGGCACTCTCACTCACACACACATTCTCTCTCTCTAACACACACACACACACACACACACAAACACCTTCGTGCGCTCTGCCAACACGGACTGCGCCGTGGCCGGCCGACAAACTGCTCCGATGAACATTTCTGCCCTCATTTTATATTTCTCTTATTCACTCCTAAAATTCGTAGGATGGGAATGTCATTATGGCGAAGACTTGCGCCGACACTTTTTTTGCAGAGCGCAGATCTCTTAATAGATCATTAACCAGCAATATGCTGCTGACATGGAGCTTTTTAACATCTCCTCTCCATTACAAACCGCTATTAGCGAAGAGGGAGAACACGGAGACAAGTGTGTGTGCGTGTGTGTGAGTGTGTGAGTGTTGCCGGTGCATGACTACATGTAAATGGCTTAGGTGCGATCAGGAGTTTTTGGAGGAGGTTGCGCGTAAAATGTATGAATATGTTTTATGAAAACAGCTGGCAGTGCTGTGTATACGATTCGGGTTTTTTTTATTTAAAAGCCAAATAACAATAGCCTGATAATAATAATAATAATAATAATAATAATAATAATAATAATCATCACATAAAATAATAATATTACTTAATATTACTTACGATTTAATTTATTGTGCGTCATTTAATCGCTTCGGCGCGCCTCAATGAGTCAGGACGCAGAACGTCTGCAGAAAAAAAAACCCCAAATGTGCTATTTAATATAATATTTATTAGTTGCATCAATTACAACAATGTGCGTTTAAATGACCTTTAAATTATGATGTGTATGGAGGATTATTTTCATTTTTAAATACAAGGAAAAAACTATAATTTCAAAATAAAATATTAGATGTTACCAATTACCGAAATTGCAGAAATGATTTAAGATCTATCATCTCTGTGCATTTACCTA
Organism: Distichodus sexfasciatus; assembly: GCA_032718565.1. Classification (NCBI taxonomy): domain Eukaryota; kingdom Metazoa; phylum Chordata; class Actinopteri; order Characiformes; family Distichodontidae; genus Distichodus; species Distichodus sexfasciatus. Next base: position 53,495 of record JAVGVS010000087.1, read on the forward strand.
GGAATATGTATGAATTATTTTAGAAGGCTACTATTTTGCATTATGTAATTTCTAAATTAAAGCCCTGATAAACATAAAACCATCGCATTCATTCGATAGTTGAGAAAAACGTAAATGAAGCTAATTATTTAAGGTTAAAATAATATACTGTTTACAGACAAAGTTCTACTTACAATTTAGAGTTTAAAAACTGGGATGATTTGTGTTATATCTTTATTAAACCCCGCGCCCGTCAACCGAAACCATTGCGAACATCGTCCTTAGTTGTTAATATTCAATTCGTAAAGGACGATTAGTGATGCTGGCGGACCGTTTAATACTGAATTCTGTTACTTAATATGTCATAATCCAGGAATAAATATTTAAAAACCAGTATATGTGATATAGGGGGTTTTTTGGACATAGGTTTCGCGACGGTAATTAGACTTTATTAAGTGCCCTGCGTTCTCGGCTTAATCGTTTGGATATCGGTTGCATGCGTCCCCTAATATCTTTGCGAAATAAAGTTGATTTATTCCGACGAGCGTGAAATAAACCTGATTATTAGAGGAAAAAGCTGAGTACAAAACGCGACCACTTGCGAGCGACACCGTGTCCTTTTTCTGCGGTGTATTCGTAGGCGAAGGCATGACCGTAACAGGCGATGTGTGTGTGTGTGTGTGTGAGAAAGTGAGAATATCTTAAACATCTTTCGCTGGATGCTTTGGCGAGGAGGTTTATTGTCTCTCCTGAAACCAAGTCCGCTGTTTTTTTATGGACAATTAATTACAAATAAGTCTTTGTATATTATTTCATTTCTTTATTATTAGAATAGTTGGCAATATCTCAGTTTAAAATTAAGAATAGTCGAAATATCTCTGTTAAACAAATAATTCTGTGTTCCATTCAAGCGATATGAAATTTCTCTAGGGTGATAAATGTTGCTAAAGTTGGCCGATGGTTTTATTTGGCTTCACTTTTAGTATGGGTGATATTTTGCCCTATTACTGGTTTAGAAAAGTTAAATTACCGAGTGGAGGCGAAAAAGGCGTTTAAGTGAAAAAAGAAGCTGTTAATATGTATTTAGTTTCAAACCTCCACAGTTAAAATGTTCATTATTATTATTATTATTAAGTTTTTGATAATAAAATAAAAAATTTGAAATGTTTTTGTTTTTTCCTTCCTTGCACCATACTCCCCCAAGATTGTATAACTTGAAGCAGATCAACAAATCCAATTTGCAGTCTGAAAAAAGCGAGGTTTTCGCGCGTGCTGCGTGGCTGAAGCGGGGCGGATGGGTAGTATTCTCGCTCTCCCTTTCTCACCCTCCTCCTCCTCGTCGTCCATTCTCCGTGGAATCAGCTGACTCCCGCTGTCAAACTCCCTCCCTACGCCCCCCTCCCCGTTCCTATGCTAACGAGCGGAAGATCTGATTGGTCGACTCTGCGGTTTGAGCCCGCCTCTGCGTGCGCTGACAGCTCCAGCTGCTATAACAATAAAAGGCAAGCCGAGCGTCTGTGTGTCTATTCCGGGGTGATTTTCCATGAGGAAAGCGAGCCGATCTCTCTGCGGTGCAGAGCTGGAAAAGGCGCTCTCTCTCCTCGGCGAACAGCAGACGCCTCCTACCCGCCCCTCTCTCTTTCTCAACCACCTTCGCTTTTTCGCTTTCGGACATATTTGCTGGATGAGGGACGAGAGCCCTTTTCCTGCGCTTTATTGCTCTTTGAGTGCAACTTGGCGACCCCAGGACCTCGAGATTGTACTTCACCAGACTTGCTTCTGTTCTACCTCTTGCCTTCGTCGCGTCGTTAGACCGAAAGAAAAAACAGAACGACTTTACCGCAGCTACGATGCAAATTCATCTTTCATGTGCATTAGCCAGAAAGTTGTTGTTTTTTTTTAATTTTCCTTCCCTCTCCCCTCCGTTTCACCGGGTTTTGGGAATCGGCGACGTCTTTCATGCACCAGCATTCAGGTTAGCGGACTTACAAGACTATTGCATGCACCAAAAGGGAGAGAGAAAGAAAAACTAAAAAGTTCAGTTTGGCGACGTTGGCGAATACTCGCCTATCTGCATAACGAAGACGCGATGAGCACTGGCTCGCGCCCATGGGCTGAGTTGCCTACAGGCCGCTAGCGTTGGGAATGCGTCAGCGACTTTGACCTGATGAAGTTCAGCGTGAAGAAGGGCCTGGCCGGACTCGAGCGCGCCGCCGTACGCCCGTGCAACCGCCTGCAGGCGCAGGGATCGGTCTCCTCCACCCCCATAAGCACGCCGTGCAGCTCGGTGCCCCTCGACCGCGCCCAGTTTCAGCCCACAAAACTGAAGCCACTAGACAGGGGCTGGCACTGATGCCAGCGGCGGCTACGCGCAACAGATCGAAACAGACGCTCGCTGACACCGGAGGAGACGCGTTGACCTTTCGTGGCACCAATGATGCGGCACGCACCGCCGCCGCCACGTCCGCGCAACTGCAAGCGGCAGCAGCAACAGAGCTTTCGACGGTTACCGGCGTATATCACGGTCGTATAGCAACTTCCTCATCATCATCACCCAGTACGCGGAGCTGCCCATCACCCGACAGGCTCCGGGACAGCCGGGCGCGCATGCGCCACAGCCAGCACCATCACCACACTACAACCATCTTGGGATCCTGACAGCCGTCTCCGGCACCTGCCGGACACCAGCAGCAGCTCCATCACCTACCACCCTCTGCGCATGCTCAGCAGAGCCACAACAACCATCACTCCACCATCATCATCACGGCGGCGCGGGCGTGAACATCCGGAGACCACTTCTCCGACAGGCAGCTGGTGTGTCCATGTCGGTCGCGCAGACTCAACCGGCACCTGCGCGGCTTCTATCAGGACGAGGTGATCCGCCTGAAGCAGAAGCGGCGGACGTGACCACGGCACACGCGCAGTCGTGCCGCTTCAAGCGTCGCCAGAAACGCGATGCTGGAGAACGGAACGCAGCTGCTCCAGCAGGTCAAACGGCTCAAAGCAGGAAGATCGCCGGCTGGCGCGCAGAAGACGCCTACAAACTTAAGTGCGAGAAGCTCGGCGGCGCCGGCGCTTTCCGCGAGGCGGGCTCCACCAGCGACAACCCGTCCTCACCGGAGTTCTTCATGTGAGTCCTCCCTCAATTTGTCTCCATCCTCCTTACACCGTAATCACCGTTGCAGTATGATCATAATATTAACGACGGCTGTATTTAAGTTAGAGGGGAAAAAAGTAACCCACAAAAATTATATCTGCGTGTGTTAACCGTCTTGCCATCAACCGGCAACTAAAAATCAAGGACGAGCAATTCATGTTGTTTTTCTTAATTACCGTATCCTTTTCTTACGTTTCGACTTCAAAGGACTTTGTAGATGATTTGCTTCTGTACATTGACTTTCTCCCCAACATTTTCTGAGAGAAAGACAAAGTCTGATCAGAACTTTTCACCCCAACTCTTTTGTTTGAGAGCATTAGGCGGCATCATGAGGAATAGAACTTTGCAGGAATCTTGTTTCAGTTTGTTCAGGAAAAAAATAAAATCATCTTCATGAAACGATATTTAGGCTAAGAGGAGAATACTTTGGACTTTTTTAAAGAAACAAAAAACCTTCTTGGCTTAAAAAGTCAGACTCGTCATTTGAGTACAACACAATATGCAAAACTTTTACTTCTCTCGTATTTGCCCCGCCTGTAACTTCCACAGTGGAGACGGGGATATTTTATGCAACATCTCATTGGTTTATTGCTGCTTGATTTATATAAAGATATATATTAAAACAAAATCTGTGAAATATTAATCTGCATGTAGTTGCTCATACAGTAATAATTTCTATTTTTACTTTGTTTTTTTTGTTTTTCTCTTTAAGTATTATCTTCAAAGCGTATTGTTGATCTTAGGCTTTATAAAAGCTATGTTCTGAGACTTTGAATGTAGAAATGGTGACCCATTTCATGGAAGCGCTGTTGGGTGCCGGACTCAACATTTGATTTATGGAGTTTAAATTTTTTAGGGGGAGGTATATATGGGGGGATGGGAAGCATAAAATACATTGTAATAAAAACAACCACATAGTTTGTTTCAAAAAGGTAAATTTTTATGTTGGGAGGGGGGTTGCTGTGATTTCAAGGGCATTTTTTGCAGTTGCATCGAAAGTCAACCAACTTTGTATATTAAGTGCACTTTTTGGGATAATTTTTTTTTGGAGGGGGGCTGGTCGTTTTCATTTTGAGTTCTGGTTTTTGCAGACCGCCCTTAAGGAAGACATTAGAAAGTTGGTGATAGTCGGAGGGGATGAGAGGATTAAAATCACTCAGAGAAGGCAAATGTTTGGAAAGAAGCGGACTTTGCAATGCGAGGTCAGGCAGTATAAAGGCAGTTTCATTTGAACACGTACAGTGAAGTTCCTTGAGGACGCTTAATTGCTCTGTAGATAAAACACTTAAGCCATTGCGCCACGCGTGACTTTCCCCCCCCCCTCTCTCTTTCATTTGGTTTCCCTACTGTCCCATGTCGGTTAACAAGAAAAACACTTTTGTCATGTTGCATAACCCACGACTATTATACAACACGAAAAATATCTATAGATCGTATCATTTTTTACTGCTAGATGAATAGGATTTAATCGACGCCTTTACACTTTTACTTCATCAACTTCTCTTTTTTCCCTCTGCCACTTTTCACGGACTGGACGCTATTTCGAAAATCAATTATGTCGAATCGATTAAGATTACGGCAGGAAATGTTCCTGGAATCAGGGGATTTCTGTACAAATAGCATAATATCATGTACAACTGCGCATGAGTTTCAATGGAAGGTTTCAATGATCGTTGTTAAATGTTTTCCTGTATTTTTTTTCTGCCGGTCAGTAAAAAATGAGGGATTCAGGTTTTTGCAAAAATTCTCAAAATGAAAAAAAGTATGTATGTCATATGTTATGTTTTTCGTTTATTATTATTTTTCGGAGATTCTGGTTCTGCTGGCCAGATGCATAGTTATGGTTTTATTTTTAATGATTAAATTAACAAACTTGTCAGATCATATTGAATAAGCATGGTGCTTGCATATGAGAATAATTGTTAAAAAGTCATGCATTTAACAATCTGTTATTTTTTTGGTTTGTTACTGATTCAACTGTGTTGAAATCAAATCTAAACTGCAGCAGCGGGTTCTTGTTCTGTTTGTTAATTTGATGTATTATGCGAGGGGATCAATTTTCAATCCTGTTTATATAAATGAGAAGAAAAAAGTGAAATTTCGACTGTTCCATTCAGGCTGGTTTCTGTTTCGTCTTATTTTTTTGTTGTTTTTGGAAGAAATGGTTTCCTATTTTGCTTATTAAAGTAATTGAAATGGCATTCGGTTTTTGGTGGCTCTCTTCATTTGGTCTTGCACTCTGGCTCAACAACAAAACTGGATTTTGGGGTTTGTAGGCTGTTTAAAAAAAGGCGTCTTCAAAACAAGCCGGTCTAAAATAATTGGTAGGAGGAGGTTTAAACTATCCATGCCGATGTCTGGACAAGCCCATTCGCTCACAAACCCTCCGACAACTTCAGTCTGCGTTCAAGCAGCAACACGACGTTGTTGTAAAGGCGGTTTTTTATTTTATTTTAGTGATCAGATCATGTGAATAAATGCAAATACACTTGTATTTTTATTTACTTTTATTATATTGATAAATATTGCTCTATTTAGTATAATACACCCCGTAAGTGCGCACAAATCGGGCCTTTGAACCTCCAATGCTGCTCTAAATTTAACAGAAGGCAATCCTCTTCGCAAACTATAGGCTATGCAGCGAGCGTGTGTGTGTGTGTGTGTGTGTGTGTGTGTGTGAGAGAGAGAGAGACAGAGTGAGAGAGAGAGAGTGTGTGTTTGAGAGAGAGGCCTTTCGGTTCGTCTCTCCCTGCAAGTTCTGGCTGCTGACTGGTGCAGAAATCCAGCTCGCACGTGCGCTCGGTAAAGGATCTTTGCCCTTGACCAGACTGTGGGAAAGGCGCGATTAACCCTTTAAATGTATAACGGGACAAATCTAGTTCTAAACACATATGTTCATATTTAGATTTATCATTTGCAGGTTTAAACAGGTCAGGTCGTTTTTTTTTTTTACTGCGCGGAACGAGATGAGAGCGCCCGAGCTTTGTAGTCCAAGTTTGAGCGAAAGGGACCGGATTCACACTTACCGGACCGTATTAACGTGAAGAAACTGGACAAAGCTAAAACAGCGTTGATCCGGAGAAGGTTAGCAGGTTAGCGATGTATTCTGGCGTTCAGGTTGAACGTAATGACGTCACTTCCGGAATATGTACCGCATAAGAAAATGGCGGGAGAAGGTCTTTAAATATGAAATAGTTACAACATTTAAAATAAAAATAAAAAAATGCAATACGTTTTTTCATTAAACAGTCTATTAGAATCTTGTAAAATTCACAAACTATATCAAGACACTGTTAACTGCAAACTCAAAGAATTTCAAAATATGTCTAAGTAAAATTTGCACTGGGCCTTACATTCAGGCTGTACGTTTTCAAATAATAGCAGTTTGGTGAAGAAATTACACATCGAATTATTAACGGCAAACACGCAATTACAAGCTATGTCTAAATAGCATTCACTACCGTATTTCATTCAGGCCTTAAATATTCAGCAACTATTTAACGAACAAACTATATTAAGACTCAACCAATAAATGCAAAGCCAAATTATGAGGTACAGTGACGGTACTTGGAATGTGGCAAGTGAAATTCTCCAAAAGCTTGTGCCATCTGAGGTTGTTGTGTCTTTGCCGCGCGTTATGCATTTGCCATACTCGGCTCACACGGCCACCAATGCAGCCTCAGACGGGCATAAGGACGGTAGAGCATCGCTGTGAGTTCCTGACGGTGTTCGGTTTCTGGTGTCAGAACATTATCTGCTCTGTGTCTGCACATTCTCAAGGGCATAGCGGCAGCGGCACAGCGCGAGCCAATCGCAGGCCTCAGGCCGAACGGCAGTGCGGTTTACATTCGCTCTGTATCCTTTAGGAGAGACTCCAATGCGCCAACTCTTAGTTTGCGAGAGTCGTCAGGGTGACCTAGAGGAGCTGATGTCGATCGCCAACACTATTACTGCTGTTGGCTGGTCTCTACCACTAGAAATTGAATTTTATCATAATAATGCAAAATGTTGTTTTAAAAAATAGGCGACATTTCCATACGGACAACGCTGTTCTTAGCTATAAGCATGTCAAAGAAATTGCAAAATTGGTCTCCTGCACCTTTAAACGGTTACTGTATGAAGGTGCAGTGGCCTTATCTTCCAGTAGCGGGCCAAAGGTCAAACTGTCTGGAGCTCTGAAAATGTGGAAGTAGGTGCAAAGTGAACACACTGTAAAAACAAAAACTCTAAAAACGTATATGTATATTAACAGGTTTGATATCAGCAAAAATCTTATGGTTTCTATTGGGTGTTCAACTATGGTAAAAGGTGTAAAAATGGTTTTGGTACTAATTTAGCCTTGTAAATCACTATGTGGCACACTCCCAATCCTGTGTGTAAATCAGGTTGCACTCTGTGCTCAGCTCTCCCACTGTGAAACTGCTGTACACAACACTACGAATTTCACCGCAGCTGCGCATCACTACTGTCGGCTGTGTTTGCGCTTGTGCAAGTAACATGCACGTAGTCTCGGGAGCGCTTGCCCGCTCTAAAAGCCGAGGGATGTTCAAAGTTTCCGCCATTTAGTGGTGTATTGGTTTAAAAGTGTTCAATTATTATGAAATGTGAACATCGATGGGGGAAAATCAATTACACTCACTGTTGCTTTTGTTTAATCAGCCTTCAAATTGCTATTGATCGGCATCAGGAGCTGCAACCTCCACTTCCTCATTATAGCCTTGGGTGCCTCTTGGACGGGATGATTTTAGCCATCTCACTATCAGTCTGTCTGCCTCTTTTTCTCTCATTTATACATATATATATATATACATATATACACACACACATACAGTACACACACACACAACGTAAATGTGTGTGTAAAGTACTGGAGAGACAGGAGGAGGGAGGAGTATGTGAGTGAAATAAGCCACAGGAATGCTGTAATGATTTTAGGCCACAATAATTATATACTCCAGTTCCAAATGATATGATATACAGTCATTCAATTTCTTCTTTGAGATATTTATTGCTTTTCTGCATATATTACATGATAAAGATCCTTTGGTGTCCGGAGTAGTTGCAATGACAGTAATGGGCCAAAAAATTGATGGTGTTCTCTTACTGTGTAATTCGCCGGTTATGGATTTATTTAGCCAAATTGATTAGTTGCCTGCAAATTACTGAGCCAAATCTGGAGGAAGTGTGCATTCACACTGTATACTTGGTTCAAGATGACTAAAATGCAGTATGGGAGTGTTTGCTTTGCAGCTCAACGCCTTTCTGGCCCGGTATTCTTAATGCCTGACTGATAAAGTGCTTTGCAGACCTGACTCATTGCCAGTCATCCCTCAGCTGTCTGTCTGTCTGTCTGTATCTCTCTCACTCTCTCTCTTTCTCGTTCTTTCTCAGAGTGATCTGGACGTCAGACTATCTCTGCATCTGTGATTTATTTAAAGCATGTTACACCGTTGCAAAGATTTCCACACTTTTGGAATACACAAAAACACACACACACACACAGATGGGCAGACGGTGAAATGTTAAAACACTTACACATCCTACGTTACATTTGTGAAAAATCAACAAAAGAAAGAAAAATGTAAAATATCAAAACATTCTCTTTTTCTCTGTTGTTGTTTTGTTTGACATTATATGAAATAAATATGTTGCAGATAGAGAGCATGAGACAGAGAGATACTCAGATTGAGGCATTATTTTTAATAATCATCAATTCTATTATTTATATTTATAGCATTCACCCCTTTACTATTAATCATAATCAAGTCTCCCTCCCTCCAATGCTGCTTTTTGAAAAAATGATTAGAAATAGAAAAATAGTGTTACAGACATCACAACTATCAATTTGATAAGCAACATTAGCAGGCATTGATTATAGGGTGATTAAGACCTCAAAAATTGCATTGATTTTCTGTTAATGAACTATTCCTTTTAGTTCCTTCAGACATTCTGACATCACATTTCATTAAATGGTAAATAACCAAAGTCAACAATTTCAATCAGTGCAATACTCTTAAATCAAAAATCCCAATGTAATCGGTTAAATGGACCTTGGCACTTGTCTGCAGTTTTGGTTCTATAATGACTACATTGTATCAGTAAAGAACACCTGAAGAAACAACACTCAGACCTAAAGGACCCCCACGGACCTGCACCTAAAACTCGCTTATGCACTGTAGCTTTAAAAGATTCTCAAAGTGAACACTATGCATAAGGTAAGTGATCTGTGTGCATATTACAGCTTCCAGTAGATGAAACAGTAATCCCAGACAGATTGATCAGTCTCTCCTGGCCCAGGTTGGCCTCCAGTCAGAAAGAGCATAAACAAACAAATAAAAGGGAAAAATGTACCGAAGATGTGACGGGAAGGGACATTTGAATATTTGTGGGAAATTACAGTGGTGCGTTTGAGGGGTTAGTTGCTGGGTTAGTGGATTTGTGAGATGTTTACGGTGTTAGTTTGTCGAGTAACTGAGATAATTAGTGGTCTAGTGTGTTGGGGTAGTGGATTTGTGAGATGTTTGAGGGGTTAGTGGGTTTGTGAGATGTTTAAGGTGTTAGTGTGTTGAGTAATTGAGTTATTCAGTGGTGTTGTGTGTTGGGGTAGTGGGTTTGTGAGATGTTTGAGGGTTTAGTAGGTTTTTGTTACTCAAGGGTTGGTGTGTTGAGTTAATGAAATGTTCAATGGGTAGTGGGTATGTGAGTTAGTGAGATCTTTGAAGGGTTAGTGTGTTGAGGTAATGAGATGTTTAATTGGTTAGTGTGTTGGGTTAGTGGGTCTGTAAGTTAGTGCGATGTTTGCTTAGTGTGTTAAGTTATTTAGAGATACACGGAGCATACTGTTTTGAGTTAATGAAATGTTCAGTGGCTTAGTGTGTTGGGTTGGTGAGTCAGTGAGTTAAGGAGCCATGTGAAGTGAGTTGAGTTCAATTTGTGTGTTGGGGTAGAGGGCGTATGAGCTAGTGAGATGTGAGATGGGTTAGTGTGTTTTGTTAGTGAGTTTGTAAATAATGAGATGTGATGGTTACTGTGTCTGTGAGTTAATGGGAGTGGGGACTAGTGTGTTGAGATCTATGATTGGGAGAGTTTCGTAAGGTGTAAGTGTGTTGAGTTAGTGAGACGTGTGTGCATTTGTGTGATCTTACCCAACTTACCCAACACACTATCACACTTACCCAACATACTATTCTATCACACGAGTTTGTAGGATGTTTGAGGGGGTTGTGTGTTGTTTATGTAAAATGTTTGGGCAAGTGGTTTTATAAGTTGAGTTAGAGAGGTGTGTGAGGGGATATCGTGTTAATGTGCTGGTTAAGTGTAACATGTAAAGGGCTGGTGGTTTTGTGAGTTGAATTTGTGAGTTAGTGGATCTGTGAATTAGCAAGATGTGTGTGTGTGGATAGTGTATTAATTAAGTGAGATGTTTAAGAGGTTAGTGGGCAAGTGTGTTGGGTTCATGAAATGCATAACTTGGTTAAGTGTAAGGTTGAGTGTAAAAGTTGGTGAGTTAGTGGGATGTGTGAGGAGTTACTTTGCTAGTTAAGTGTGATGTTTAAGTAGATAGTGGGTAAGCATGCTGACCCTTAGCAAAAAGTAGTATACTTGTAGTTCATTTTATTAAGTATGCCTGAGTATAAGTATAGGAAATCTACTACGGTCCATGTACCATGTACCTTGTAGTGTACTAGAAAGTGTACTAATTTAATACTTCTTCCGACTAAATTGGAACATTTTTAAAGTTTATAAAAGTGTACTTTAAGTATACTTTATAAGATCATTTTAAGATCACAAAAGTATACTTTTAGACTTTAGTAGACTTTTCTTCATACTTATCAGTATGTCAAGTATATTTCACTATACTATTCTTAAGCATATAAAATATAGTATATAAAAAGTAAACTTCAAGTAAACTGCCTCAGTTTTAGTATATAATAAATATACTCATAGTACACTTGAATAAACTACTTTTTGCTAAGGGGAGTTAAGTGTGTTAGTTACTTGTGATGTGTTAATAGTTGAGGCTTAAGAGCTGAGTTTGGCTAGTGGGTCTGTGGGTTAGCGAGATGTGTGTGGGGCTAATGTGTTAGTTAAGAGAGATGTTTATGGACGTAGTGGGAATGTGTGTTGGGTTAGTGAAATGTGTGTGGGGTTAGTGTGTCAAGTTAAGTGAGATGTTTAAGCAGCAAATATGCTGGGTTAGTGAGATGTGTGAGGAGTTAGTGTGTTGCTTAAGTTTAAGTGTGTGTCAAGTTAAGTGAGATAAGAGTTAATAGGCAAGTGTGTTGGGTTAGTGAGGCATGTGAGGGGTTAGTGTGTTAGTGTGTGGAGTAAGTGGGAGTAGCTCACTGTCACTCTGGTCTGGCTCTGTCTGCTGGAAGGTGAGTTATTGAATGGAGCCATTAATAAATAAAGTGCACTGGGGGAAGGGGAGGACAATTTTCATCACACACACATATTATGTGCAGTACTGACGCATCGTCTCCGACATTCTCTCGTGCAGATACAGTATGAGGGTCCCGTCCTGGTCACCTGGGGCCGTATCGAGTGGCAGTCCACTCCCACAGCCCTCACCACACAGCTGCTGCACGTGTACTGCAAGTCTCACAGGAAGCTCAGGTATTCAAAGAGGAAACTCGGCTTTAAACACAGCCACTCCAGCTGCAGGCCGACCAAGTCTTCTCAGGTCAGAATGAACGAACCAGACTTTCACTACACCATCATTCCATTCTGTTATATGAGCCAAAGCAACAGACACGTACAGTAACTTTGAGAAAGGAGATAGGTCTGATGTATGAGTGTTTCTTAGCCAAGAATCTTTGTCTCTTTCTCACTCTGACTCTCTCGCTCGCTCTCTGGGCCTGTGTTTTATTTTATAGATCTCTTTTTAGATTTGCTCGTTTGGAGTTGCCACAGTCCCTCCATCTGCCAACATCTGCAAATGGTTTGGAGGCACAAAGCATCGAGAGCAAATAAAGAGCGAGAGTTTACACATGCATGCACACACACACTCTCGCACACAAACACACACACGAAAGAGAGAGAGGGATGGCACTAGAGCTCACATGGAAAATGGAAACTTCCTTCTTATTCTTTCTCTCTTTAACTCTAACTCTCCTTAAGGTATTTATCACTCTCTTCTTTCCTCTCATGTCTTTCCCAAGTTTTCCATAAGTCCTGTATTATTTATTTATTTATTTATTTATTTCACTTTCTGCAGCAAAAAGAATTGTAGAGTCCTGTCTTTGCTGCTGTTTAGCACATTTTCCCAGAATGCATTTTGGCGATTAACGGTTTCACTCACCCTCACAGGTACAGTATAACAGGAATAAATAGTGTTAGAATAATACTATTAATATCATCACAATGATCGCAGTGTCCACATATCCAGCCATTACTATCATGAAAGCCTGTTCTGTTTCTCTTCTGCCATTTGATTTAAAGCAAAAAGTACAAATAATTATTTGCGTCCTGACATCTGTTTTTCCACTTTCCTAACTTCAATACACTCATGTTTTTAACATAACATGGGAATGTTTTGCTGGTTTAAGATCAGATTTATTCAGAAATACAAACATGTCTCAGATTGTCAACCAATTACAACAAATAAAAATTGTCAAGGGCACACATGGTTGCAGCATGTGTGGGGGTGCGCTAGTGGTTAGCATAGGGGGATTGACCCCAATTGCGTGTGAAGTTTAGGCAGATTGAGATTACTGCCGAGGAGGTTTGAAGAGATTATGCTCTTTATGAGATTATGAAATGTACACACTCCCTGTTCAGGCTAATGAGAGTCAGCCTTGTGCATTCTCCCAGTCAGATTTACACACCGCACATGACTAAATGGTTAACAGGTGTCAGAGTTGAGGGGGGCAGAGTTCTGAACCAAGTCTTAGTGCACTTCTAAGTCTGCTTAATGAAGAGGCTAAAAAGAAGAGGAAGAATGTGTAGAGAATCTAAGGTAGAACTGGGCTAAAGGTTGTGGAATATAAAACAATCTTTTCAAAAACTAACAAATCAACACTAACACTGACCATTAAATCCACATATCAAAACAAATGAACAAATCAGCTACACAACAAAACTACAGATTAAAACACAGACAAACACTACCACAAACTAAAAAATCCACACACTAACAAATCACTATATTTACAAATCCAAATATTAACACAGACTAACAGAACCACAGATTAATACAGACACAACAAATCCACACTACAACACACACTTAAAAAACGTTAAATAAAAATTAAGGGGTTAGAACACACAAATAAATCTGAACTGATTCACAGATTAACATAAAACAAAATCCACAGACTAACACAGATTACCACACCCACTGACCATCAAAACCACAGATTAACACAGAGTGATATATCCATACACTGTTACATACTAAAAGCCTTTACAAATCCAAACCTTAACCCAGACTAACAAAACAAAAGGTTAAGAGAGAATAATCAGTTCGCAGTGTAACAGAATCACTAGCATTGACAATCAAATCCACAGTTTATCACTGACGAGTTATAACACACTAAAAAGACAAAAGAATCCATAGACTAAGAGAACCATAGACAAATACAGATTAACAAATCCACCGAGTAGCACTGACTAATTGTCAAAAATGACAGACTAACAATGAAATTAAGGCACTGGAACAGACAAATAAATCCACAGACCAAAAGACCCACAGATTAACACAGAATAAAAATCCACAGACTAACACATAAACAAATTCAGGCCAACACAAACAAATCCACATAATAACACTAACTAACAAAACCATAGATTAGCATCAATTCACAAATCTGAATGCAAAAACACGCACTATCAAATTCACTGGGTAAAGCAGACAAACAAATCCACAGACTAATGCAAACACAGTGTAACAACACCGCATATTAACACAAACTAACAAATAGAGACTAACAGACACAGGAATACACTAACACAAACAAATCCAAAGACATAAAAACCTAATCTACAAGGTAATACAAACAAATCTACAAACTACAAACAAAACTAACACGAACAAATCCATAAACTCTTAAACACAAACAGATTCCAAATGTCCAAAGCAAATCCACAAACTAGTAACGACAAACAACACCACAGACTAACAACGCATTAACACAGATGAACAAATTCACAAACAAACCCACAAACATGAATGCAGTGCCTAGCACATATAGATAAATTCAAAAATACATAAACCAACACAAACAAAAAAATCCACAGACTAACAAATAGTAAAATGTTCACAAACAAATCCTCAAACAAATACAGACAAATACACAGATGTGCACTAACCCAGACTAGCAACACAGTAACACAGATGAACAAATTCACACACAAGTAACTCCACAAACTCAAAAACATAAATCCACTGACTAGCACATACAAACAAACCCCAAAATACACAAACAAATCAACAAATGCTTTCAAACTAATTCACAAGCTTATACTGACTAACAAATCCCCAGTCAAACAAATCCACAGGCTACACCAAACAAACATATCTGCAGACAAACGTGTCAACAGACTAAGGCTAAGGAGTTAGAACAGCGCACTACTTGTTTAGCAAACTTGACATAAGGGTTTATATGGAGATAGTAGATCACAATGTGCTGTAGTGTGCCAGTGTCGGGGAAACAGATTTGGAACATGAATTCCATTAGGGTTACAATACGAGGACACTCACCCTGCCCACAATCGCTCCAGCGAACATGTGGCAACCTAAAGAACACTGTTAGACAATTTAGACACAAGCTCAACGTGTGTGTGTTTGTGAGTGTGTGTTTACCCTGTATAAAGGATCGTAAAGCTCTGATCCAGTAATGAGGGTGATTACACTTCACATTAAGCTGTATGTGGCCAGGGTGGAGGAACCGCATACACGTGTGTGTGTGTGTGTGTATGTTTATGTGTGTGTATGTGTGCACACACGTACACAGCCACAACGCTCTGATTTGATTTGCAGTGTAAGCACATATCATTTAATTGACATCAGGTGTCGTTCTGCTTCTGACTGGAGAAGCTGTCTCCTCTAACTCCTTTAGCAGCTCTCTCTTTCTCTCTCTATCGCGCCGTTTTTGGCAGCTCCCGTGTCCAGCTGTGGCCGGGAGAGTGCAGGAGATGGATGGAGGGTGCTGCAACCAGACAAGAGAGTGTACGGAGGTAGGGAAAGCGGAGCGAGAAAAAGCTGCCTCTCTCACTCTCTCTCTCTCTTCCCGAGTTTCCCCTCCTCTCTCGGGGCGAGATGGATGGGCAGATGAGGAATGAGTGGGAGAGAGGGAAGCAGGACGGCTGGGGCTGTTTGCCTGCTGGAACCCAGCATGGCTCTAATTGAATGGGACTGGGTCAGTGCGCAAAAAAAGGAAAAAGAAAAAAAAAAAAAGCCTAGAGGGTAAAAATACCCACCTATTTATACTGAGACCGCATCAGCACCCCTCTCTCTTTAGACCGTGAGGGGGAGAGACGTCACACACACACTCACAGTGTGAGAAAGGGGTGCTAGACTGCCTCAGGAATGATACTTAAGTCAGGTTCTTCCAGCTCTTATATATTAAGGTGTAAAACTTCATTTAAACTCTTTTTTTTAATCTTATTGAATTATGCGTAAGTATTAAAATATCTGAAAAAATCAAATTCACTTAAGCACCAGCAGCAACAAAAATCAGACATCCTTTCCTCACTGTCCTGTGTCCCGTTCTGCGGGGCTTGTGCGAACCGGGTCGAATCAGACTTAACGAATATTTGCACGTACACACTGTGATTAATTTCAATCTTCGTGCGAATATAAAACCGTAGTGGGGAGGGAAATAGTGAACTCAGAGAACTTGAGTGGCTTCTGCTTTGCGTTAGAAGGCCAGACCCCGTTACTGAAGGCTCGGGCCTGAAGTGGGTGTAGAAGACAAAGGAGGAGCACGGAGGAGACAGAGAGGCGGAGGCGGTTGGCGGCATTGGCGAAAAAATTAATCGTGGAGAAAGCAGGGAATGAGGAGAGTGTGTAAGAGGTCGGCCAGGAGGAAGGATCACTACCCAAATTTAGGTATTTCATAACACCTTTTACCAAAGGTGTCTGGACCTCATTTTTCTACTTCAAATACTAGACGTCTTCTCTAATGTCCAAATAACAGTTTGGCATGCACCCTGACAGTTTGGTCCTATTCTGGAAAGGGCTCCTATTGGTTGCGTTCCGTTTCCCACACCATTTCCTGTACTAGACCCAAATGCATTGTTTTTTAATCAAGCTCACAGGTGAGATTTATCATTTGCACTAC
This sequence comes from Distichodus sexfasciatus, assembly GCA_032718565.1. Taxonomy (NCBI): domain Eukaryota; kingdom Metazoa; phylum Chordata; class Actinopteri; order Characiformes; family Distichodontidae; genus Distichodus; species Distichodus sexfasciatus. The sequence goes on from JAVGVS010000087.1 coordinate 69,914, forward strand.
TTTCATTGATTACCCACATGCACTGTAAAAAAAATTCCGTGTTTAAAAACTGCTGCTCTAAAGTCTCAAGAAAGTGAGTGATTATTTGTCATTGTGAACACGCCACAGCACCGCACACAATGCACCACAACGAAATGTGACCTTTGCATTTGACCCATCCGTGAAGGAGCAGTGGACAGCTAACAAAGGCAGTGCTTGGTGATGATACCTTGCTCATGAGTACCTCAGTGTTAACTTTACTGGTCCAGGATTCGAACCTGTGACCTTCTGATCACGGGGTGAACGCCCTACTGTTACGCCACCAAAAAGGGCTTGCTCAGGGACCAAATGATGGTAAAGACTTGATCCCACGACCTCTTGGTCCAAATGTGAGTGTTCTAACCACTTGGCCACCAACACCACTTTGAAATGTCTAATAAGATATCCTAATAAATTCATCTTGGCTAGCTTTGAAGTGATGTCTATATATTGGTGACTGAAAGGTACTTTAAAACCAAATTATTAATAACATATGAGTCATAGTTCTATCAACAAAAACATAAGGCAAAATCATACTTCATCTAGCTTGATACACAATATGAAGCTGAATTATACCTTTTCCTCCAAGACCTATCCCCTTAACAAGTAAGCACAATTTTTCCCTAATAACAGGGACAGTCTGCCCGGAGCAACTTGGGGTTAAGGGTCTTGCTCAAGGTAGGGCAGGGCAGTGGTAGTAGTGCTAGGGTAGAGCTGGATTTGAACCTACAACTTCTTGGTCTGTAGTAAGACCTCCAACACCTTAAAAAATCCAAACAGTAGATACAAGTGTTATCACAAGAAGTAAGATTCGTATCGTAACTTTGCTTAGGGGTTCAATGATGGTCGTTTTGGAGGTAGAATGTAACCAGACTTAAACCCACAACCTCTTGGTTTATAAATGAGGATCCTACCACTAGGCCACTACCAGACCAGACACATGCATTACAACAGTAAAACATGTAGAGCCAATTTCCCACTCAAGGATTTAGCCTAGTCCTAGACTAGTTTTGGATTTGAATGGTAAATCTCCATTGGTACTACAACTTATTCCAAGACTAGGCTTAATCCATGAGCAAGAAACCAGCCCGTAATGTACTAGTCTTGACTGGAGTATGTTTGTGCCCACAGTGTGAACCAGGCAATGGTCAGTTTGCAGTCAATCCAGGGTTTGAAATTAATCCTCTAAACCGGGGCCCTGGAGGGCCGGTGTCTTGGAGGTTTTTCTCTCCTATCTGATTAGTCTCTTCTGGTGGTTATCTACCTGACACCAGGTGTGAATGTGCTGAAATCCAGTTGGATGGAAAATCTCCAGGACCAGAGTTGCTTACCCCTGCTCTAAATCCACAAGGTGTTAAGCATTTTTCAGAACCATACTCAACTTGGACGACAGAGTCTGAGTTTGTTTCCAATCGCTTTGCAGTAAGGTTTGCATTAACAGAATAGCAAACCCATACCCTGATCCAGACTCATTGGCAGTAAATCAATTAGAGCATTGGGCCAGGACAGACGTCATCATTAGTGTCTCTGGTGTAAATGCGGAGCAAACATTAGCAATGTGCAGGGATTCTGTAGAATATGAAGAACATAAACTGCACAAAAATCAAACAAGTAAACTTACTGAAATCCAGCAATTTAGACAGTGTGAAACCAGGCCAGAGATGTGACAGGCATTACTGACTCAGGTTTGGACTTGTGGTGGTTGTTTTTACACAGGAAAGAACATGATCTATTGCAGTTTGTGAACCAAGTTCCCAGTTTCCGATTTACTAATTCTCAGTTCCAATATTTAGTTCCCGGTTGAGTAAAGGAAAATTATAGGACTTGAAGCGCAAATATTATAAGTGGAGACTTTTAAGATGATGTATCGACTCACCTTTAACAGATGCTTAAGAATGTTAATTTTTTGTAACAGTCCTAAACCATTTTTGGTAAGAAATGAAAGCAGCAACAGGTTTATACTAATCTGCAAGTTAACATGGCATTTTCACATATGCAGATATTTTTATGAATGCATAATTTTTTATACTTTTTTAAATTGCGTTTACTCAACAATCGGTAAAAAAATGGCCCGTTTAGACGTATATGGATATTTTTATAAACGCATATTTCTATCCGTTTGGGCCTTTCATTTACACGTATCCACAAAATCCAGCGTTTTGGAGTTTAAAATGTATGTTTGAGGTGGCTAAAACTCAGTTTATGTGTAAACGAGAGACACAAACAGATAAAGAAATATGCGTTTATAAAAATATCCGCATAAGTGTAAACAGGTTCTATGTCTGTCTAGAGTAAGGGTTAGGGTTAGGGTTTGATACAATATCATGATGCATGCTATCAATTTTTGTACAGTATTTCATATGGCACGCAGATTGGGCAGCCATAGTTGCTACCAGAACGTTCTTATTAACTTGAATTTTTATGCCATAAACAGAAAATCAGTCATTATGATATCATTCAGGGGTTTTCAACTGCTTCTGTCCCAGGGACCTCCACTCAGACTAAACAGTCTGAGTGTGGGAGGGAGTATTTTTTGTATTACATTTTAGATATTTGCATTAAATTCATTATTCATAAAGATGCCCAAATCATCTAGAAATGTTTTGAAAAATGAAAAAAGGAAGAATTTTTTAAAAAGTGATTTCAGTAGTGAAAGTGGATTGCATGTCACGGACCACCTGCAATGCTGCTGCGGACCACTAAGGGGCAGGGGACCTCCGGTTGAAAATTATAATCGATTATGGTCTGCTATTGCATTTATGCAGAATTGTCCACATTTGCATCACGATGCATCGATTATTCGACTAACTTCAACAGTAATCACACCTTTGGGGTAAAACATTTAGACAGGTTTGACCAAATAACATATCAAACCCCAGTTCTGCATGGTCAGAGGTTAAAAAGACATTCTCCATATCCACGACTGCACTAGTTTTAAACATACTGAAATTTGTTAAAAACATTTAAAAACAGAGATCTTTTCACTTTTTAGCTTTTTAAATGAATGCTGGAACTTATGAGAACTGGTCCTTACATAGAAACCTGTCTTTAATAAGCAACATATATCTTACAAACCTCAAGTTTTCCTATTTTTAGGGGAGATCATCACAATCACACACTCTCTCTGAATCATTATGGATTATACAGGTTATATGCAATACAGGATTATGCAATCATTATACAGGACATATCAGTTACACACACATTTCTGTATCTTTCTTGGATATATATATTTATATATCTGCATGACAAAACCAGTCGCTTGTCGCAAATTTTCTAAATTGAGTTATTATGTTTTCACGAAAGGGCAAAGGGCATAAATCAACTTTCAAAATGATACCTATATTTCGAATGAATCGGACGACATATGACTGAGATATCAACATTCAAAGGAGTCGGGTTTCTTCTGTCACGCCAAGTGAGAAACGGAGAAATCTGCCTTTGAAGTTGACTATCGACGTAGCACTCACAGACGCTTGGTGCGGTCGCGGCTACGCTTGCATTTACTGTAGCCTACGCTGCATTCACAGCCACACGGATAGCCTACCTGCGTTAGGTTAACTGAACTCGGGAGACGGAGATGTATTCCGGAGAAATATCTTCAAGCTAGTTACCGAGTGGATTTACCGTAAATATTGAAGTAGAGCGGTCAAAACAGAAACTTTTAACATTCTGCTGGAATTGAATTCCTCACCTCAAGAAAGTCACGTTTTTAGGATGGAAAGGGTAAGTTTTTCAGCGAAATTTATTCACAACAGTACAGTATAGACCTTCCACTGTTTCAAAACACTAAAAACAAAAAATCCAAAATTTTACTCCATGCAACATAAACAGTCATTTTTCTCGGAAACCTCCGTTGCGACAAGCGAATGGTTTTGCCGTGCAGAGTCACATATATAGTTCATGAAAATCCATTTATTGATGTACGACATACAATCAATCAAAATGGAATAGATGTGACGCTTCTGGTTGAAAACCTGAACACAGCCTATATGAAGGTTTAATTTTTGTATTTAAATTATGAAGACAAATACATGAACCAGGCCTTCGTGAATATCATTTCCACTAGTCTAATGTTCTTTTGTTGTTTTTTTGGCCCAAGAAATTCTCTTCGTCCTGTCGTTCTTCCTCAGTTGAAGCTTTTTTTCAGCAATTCGCCTGATTCACCCAGTCTCCTCCTAACAGCTGATGTTTAAATGTGTCTGCTACTTGATATCTGTGAATTATTTGTTCTAATTTGAGGTGCTGTTAATGTGTGGGTTCTGTGTTTGGTTACTAATGAACTTATCCTCTGCTGCAGAGCTAACTCTTGGTCTTACTTTTTGTTACAGCGTTTGATGGATTTCGTGACTGTACTTGATACATTCAAAGTTCTTGAAGTTTTCCAGTTTGAGTGTCCATTATATATACATTTTAAGTGGTTTCTTACTTAACACATACACACATACTCCATACAGAGACAACAATGAGATCTGATCTGTGGATATCTGTGAATATTTTTCCTCACATCTTTCTTATTGAGACCTTGAGAAATTTTTGAGCAGAGTTTGATTCCATCATCCAGTAGTGACCACGGTCGACGGCCCAGAAGACAACAAGCAGCTACAGCTACAGGCTCTGTAACGAAGAGCGTCCGGCTTCTGTTAGATGGGTCACTTCCAGCCAGAACATGCACACAAGGACACCTTTGTGCCTCCCTCTTTTCCCCCATTTCTCTCTGCTGCGGCCCACTGATGGATCATTACTGAGCGCCTGACTGTAGCCAGAGCAAGTGTACACACGCTGAGGCTGCTCCCGGAGCCAGGGAGCGAGAGAGAGAAAGAGAGAGAGAGAGAGAGGGAAAGAGAGAGAGAAAGAGAGAGAGGGAAGCAGCAAAAGTGCAAGAGAGCAAAAAAGGGATTGAGTCCAAGCAGAACCCAGCCCACATTAACCCCTCATTTTCTCTCTCTCTCTCTCTCTCTCTCTCTCTCACTCTCTCTCTCTCTCTTTCTCTCTCTCTCTCTCTCTCTCGGGGCTGTGCAGTTCTTTGAAGGTGATCATCTGAGGCTGTTTTCTTTCCCCACTCTGTGGTTACTGCTCCCCCTCCTCCCCTCCTGGAGGCCTGGAATCGGCCCAAATCTGCCCAGCACATGCTCAAAATCCAGGCCCAGGCTTTAGGCCGACCTCTAGGCCTCATTCACTGCCCGAGAGAAAGAGTGAGAGAAAGATAGAGGTGTCGGGACCAGGTGTAAAATAATTCCAAACAGTGGATTCCTAATTCTGCAGTGTTTATTTTGTGACTCTTTTCATCCTCTCAGCGTTTCTCCTCCTCCTCCTCTCACTCTCTCCCTGGGGCGACATCCTTAGTAACCTGCCTGACTTGTTCCTGCAATGCCAGCGTGTGCACACCACACACACAGTGTTATCCAATAGTCCTGAAGCTAGATCCCACAAAAAAACAGGGGTATAAATTGTGTGTGTGTGTTGTGCATTCCTTTGGTGGGCTAAGGAAAGGTGTTCGCAGCTGAACGGCTCCAGAGAAAGGTACTGGGTTGGTGTCTGTGGCAGTAACAGTCTTGGGAATGCTACTTAGTATTAAAAGTACCTATGCCACGGGCAAGTTAGAGTTTTACCACAATAGTTAGCTACACTACAATGTACAGAGAAAACCTTACTACATCTAAAGTACTATTCAGACAGAATTAGTTTTACATGAGGATAATAATAATAATAATCACAATAATAATAATAATAATAATAATAATAATAATAATAAAATATTATTACCAGAGCTTCTCACTGATTTTAGTCCTGTCTGAATGTGCCATGTCCGTAATCGCTATGAACAATGTCAGTAAAGATTATGTAGATTTTTACCTTCTGTAAAAAGGTCAAGAAACATGACCTCAGGTAACACCAATCCCGTCGGTATAGACCCACTGCTAATGCGCACGTAAACTTTCTGTCATCCTGTAGTACAGTGGAATCTGTGCAAAACACATGAATCGGTGCAAAATGCTGGAATCTGTGCAAAACACAGGAATCAGTGCTAAACGCAGGAATCTGTTAAAAACGCTGGAGTTTGTGCAAAACACAGGAATCGGTGCAAAATGCTGGAATCTGTGCAAAAAGCTGGAATCTGTTAAAAACACTGGAGTCTGTGCAAAACGCAGGAATCTGTGCAAAAAGCTGGAATCTGTTAAAAATGCTGGAGTCTGTGCAAAACACAGGAATCGGTGCAAAACGCTGGAATCTGTGCAAAACACAGGGATCTGTGCAAAATGCTGGAATCTGTGCAAAAAGCTGGAATCTGTTAAAAACGCTGGAGTCTGTGCAAAACACAGGAATCGGTGCAAAACGCTGGAATCTGTGCAAAAAGCTGGAATCTGTGCAAAAAGCTGGAATCTGTTAAAAACACTGGAGTCTGTGCAAAACGCAGGAAGCTGTGCAAAAAGCTGGAATCTGTTAAAAATGCTGGAGTCTGTGCAAAACACAGGAATCGGTGCAAAACGCTGGAATCTGTGCAAAACACAGGGATCTGTGCAAAATGCTGGAATCTGTGCAAAAAGCTGGAATCTGTTAAAAACGCTGGAGTCTGTGCAAAACACAGGAATCGGTGCAAAACGCTGGAATCTGTGCAAAAAGCTGGAATCTGTGCAAAAAGCTGGAATCTGTTAAAAACACTGGAGTCTGTGCAAAACGCAGGAAGCTGTGCAAAAAGCTGGAATCTGTGCAAAACACAGGAATATGTGCAAAACATAGGAATCTGTGCAAAAAGCTGGAATCTGTGCAAAATGCAGGAATCTGTGCAAAACACAGGAATCTGTTAAAAACGCTGGAGTCTGTGCAAAACACAGGAATCGGTGCAAAACATAGGAATCTGTGCAAAAAGCTGGAATCTGTTAAAAACGCTGGAGTCTGTGCAAAACACAGGAATCTGTGCAAAACATAGGAATCTGTGCGAAAAGCTGGAATCTGTGCAAAATGCAGGAATCTGTGCAACATGCTGGAATCTGTGCAAAATGTAGAATTTTTTGGTGTACAATAATTGCAATTCCAAGGGAAAAAAATGACTGCCAAAAGTACTTGAAAGAAGCACAAAGTGTCTTATTGCTTTAGGTAAGTGCCTATTCCCAAGAGTTACGTAAGCAACGTAGCACACCCATGACAACAGGAGGGTGACATGGGCGCGTAAATTGAGTTACACCGCCATATTACGGGAAATTTACTGAGATTTCTTATCCCGCCTGAATCGGCAGTTAATATTGCAGACGTCCTGTGGTAGAATAATATTACCCCACGTCCTCATGTAAAACTAATCCTGTCCGAATAGTACTTCAGCTATATGTCAAATCACAATAAGGTTTCAAAGTTGTTTTGGAGGCAGAGAACGTTATGATTTTCGACTTGCGTAAAGTCGAGTTCTGTCCGTTTCATCTTTCAAAGTCAGACATTTTGATAAATATACTCACATACTCCAGCTTCCATTTTTGCCAAGGTGGACTCCATCCTCCAACTCCATCTCCCAGCTGCCAAATGTGCACCGTAATGCAATGAGGCTGTGCCACAGGGGCACGGCAGTCAATCAGATACCACTCTGCCAATTCATCACCAATCAGAGTTAGTTAGTGGGAATTAAGGAATTAAATTAGGCAGCAATTAAACAGCTTAACTAAAAGACACCACAGTTTTTAATAATTACATCCTTACGAGAAAGCTCCTCATGCTGCATTTACCGCACACACACACACACCTCTCAATCAAACCACATGAAAAAGGTGATGACATGTGACTCAAATAAGGGCAAGAAAAAAGCCGGCATCTCCCTATTTCATCATCTGATCCCCACCTGCCAACCTCTGTGTGAGTGTGTGTGTGAGTGTGTGTGTGTGAGTGTGTGTGTGTGAGTGTGTGTGTGTGTGTGTGTGTGCACGTGCTATCTATAGCTGATGTCGTCCACAGGGATTTTACCTACTTAACTCTATATTCATGACACATCACTTTGGGGATTAACGAAGTGTCATCCAGCTCACAAAGGTAACATGCACACACACGCTTACACACACACACACACACGTGTGAACGTGCAGTGACACAAAAGTGTGCACTCCTTAGCACTTACTCTGGCGGTGTGAACGTTCACATGGATGTGTCTCGGCCCATGAATTTGCACGCACACTCAAACACGCACACACACACATACACACACAACCACTGTTTATATATTATTTAAAGGATATAACATATATACCTTCCATTCATTCATTCATTCATTCATCCTAACTGCGTTCCAGATTCCATCAGTAGGTGTCCATGCACATTATTTCTCTCATTAAGTGTGTGTATGTGTGTGTGTGTGTGTGTGTGTGTGTGCAAGATCAGGCTCCTCCAGACACTGGCACAGTAACAGTGTCCATTGCCTTTATCTGTTGGAGAGCAGCAACAGCAGGGTCATCAGAGGATATCCACTCTTTCCTTCCTCTGCTTTTCACACTGTCACACAGGACACACCACACACACCCCTCCCCCAACACACACTGTCTCACTCACTCACACACACTTACACAATATACACATGGCCCTGAAGAAAAAAAAAGCATATATTTCAACAAGAGGACACTGCCGGCTCAAAACATATACCTGCAGATCACACACACACCTGAAAAACATGCCTGCATTTTGCTGGCTATGAAAATATGCTTTTACACACACACACACACACACACAGAGTACGTCGACCTGCCTCTAATTGCTCATAAACATGTTGCAATTAAAATCATGGCTCATGCATAAAACTTTACATACCTGCAGATTGCAGATCACACACACACACACACACTCAGGACAGTGCATATCCCTCCATATGGTTCCACTGCTTTCAGAGGGCCATCGTCTTTGGCACGCTGCCCAACACTAACACACACACATTCTCTTACACACACACGAGCACACACACGAGCACACACACACACACACACACCCTAGTCATGTCACCTGATGAGAAGTTGATTTCACTAGACAATAACTTCGACCTTTAATCACACAAATCTCTCTATCATTCTTTGTCTCTCGCATTGTGTCTCTCCATTCTTCTCTCTCCCCTCTTCTGTTTACGCTCCTCTTCCTCTTTCCTGCCTTCTCCGTTTTTGTGTCTTTTTCCCCCCTCCCATCCTCCTCTTCCTGCACTTCCCTCCATCCTCTCTTCCCTCCGTTCCCATTTCACTCCTAAACTGCGATCCCTCTCTTTTTCACGTTTTCTTTCTGATTTTTTTTTCATTTTCATTTTCTCTTCGGTCCTCCGTTCGGCCTCTCCTTCATTCTAGATGCCGTCTAAGACTCAAGGCTCATTATAAGAAGTACAGGAAATTCAATTAGCGTTGCCAGGTGACCCTGGGCCTGAACTTTGGCCCATAATTAAAGGGTCGGGTGATTACATAGCGTTCAGGGATTAGTGTTTTCACTTTGGCAGGAACCGTGTGAGTAATTCGTCCTCTGGGGCTTTTTGGCTCCGAGCTTATGGACGTGTCACACACACACACACACTCTATCTCTCTCGCCTTTAGAGGACAGGACAGGAAAGAGGTTTGTTTTGCCAGGGTCACGATGATAGTAGAACCTGAGTTAAATGAACAATGAGAGGGAGAGAGAGTGAGAAAAAGAGAGAGAGAGAGAGAGAGAGAGAGAGAGAGAGGAGAGGGAGGGAGAGGGAACATCCTCAGCAGCATCCTGTTTCCTGTAGGGCATTAGATTTGACTTCCTGTCTCAATGTCCACTAAAAATCACCTGTGCATTGTGAAGGGGGCATCATGCAAGCCTGTGGGTGTGTGTGTGATCGCAGTTTTAGGTGGAAGTGAGGACCTGATTGTTTCCTGGAAGATAGTAAATGTTGTCACAAAGTCTTGTTAATGACAAAATATAGAAAAGCTGCAGGTTTTATTCGATTTGGTTACTGAGGCTAAAGTTAGGATTAGTATTATTCCAACTACAGGAGTCTATGGGAGTGCCTGAAAAAGTGAGCATGACACGGCTGTGTGTTTGTATGACTTCACAATATACATATATATATATATACAGTACTGTGCAAAAGTTTTAGGGAGGTGTGGAAAAAATGCTGTAAACAAAGAATGCTTTCAAAAATGGAAGTGTTAATCATTTATTTTCATCAATCAACAAAATGCAGTGAATGAACAAAAGAGAAATCTAAATCAAATCAATATTTGGTGTGACCACCCTTTGCCTTCAAAACAGCATCAATTCTTCTAGGTGCACTTGCACACAGTTTTTGAAGAAACTCAGCTGGTAGGTTGTTCCAAACATCTTGGAGAACTAACCACAGATCTATAATCCTATAATCCTACAAAATAATATAATGACTACAAAATAATATAATGACTATAATCCTACAAAATCCCTGACTTTGTGCAAGTGTACCTACAAGAATTGATGCTGGTTTGAAGGCAAAAGGTAGTAACACCAAATATTGATTTGATTTAGATTTTTCTTTTGTTTGCTCACTTTGCATTTGTAAATCAATAAAAATAAACAATCATTATTTATATTTCTGAAAGCATTCTTTGTTTACAGCATTTTTTCACACCTGCCTAAAACTTTTGCACAGTACTGTATATACATAATATTTTCACAATATATTCTATTTAATAACCCATCCACTAAATGCTGAGGCCACTTAGTTACGTTGAAGTCGCTCTGCTTGATGCTGTGCAATGCGAGCATCAGTCGTTGTGCTAGCTGCTATAAAACACGCGATTACAACAGTGCTAAAATTTGTTTTTATGAGCTTGTTTTACTGCTGCACTGATGGATCCGAGTTAGAATGTTACTATTGTGTAATTGCATCTATGAGTTACAACCGAAAAACAAGGCCACATAGAACAGTAGTGTGTATTGTAAGGGTGTTTTTTTTGATACTTTTGCGTTAATATTCTGTAAATTAAAAAAGGAAAGAAAGGGTTTATAACTGTCACCTAAATTCATTAATTCGTTCATTATCCGAACTGTTTAATCTCGACTGGGGGTCGCGGGGGGACCAGAGCCTATCCTGGGAACTATAAGCACAAGGCGGGGACCAACCCTTGGCGAGCGCCAACACACCACAGGTTACACACACACTCACACAATCACACCCTCACTCACACCTTACGGGCCAATTAGAGTCGCCAATTAACCTATACTGCATGACTTTGGACTGAGTCCCATCGGGCCCCTGAGCAAGGCTCTTAATCCCAAGATGCTCCAGGGAGACTGTCCTTGTAATTAGGAAATGGTAGAGTTGGATGTCTCAAGACCGGTCTTGGTCTTGAGACCACTTTTACGTGGCCTTGGTCTTGTCACAGTCTCGATGGTCTTTGGTCTTGATCTTGTCTTGGTCTCGGATCCCTCGGTCTTGTCTTGGTCTCGCTGTCTTGGTCTTGCTGGTCTTTGTTTTTTCATAAATTTGATAAACAGCATGAAACCTTGCTCCACATATTTTTCTTTTTAAAAGAATGATGATACAAATATTAGATTACTGTGAAACATATACTGTTATGGAAAATACACCATTTAAAAAGGAAACCATTAGGTAGACTCTGCTATCGATTTGTGCTACGGTAGCATTTTTTGACAAGGCAGCATAAATCGACAGAACACCGGGACTACCTCAACCTTCACCAAGCACCTGGAGCATAAACACCCTGAAAAGTAAGCTAGCCAGTAGCCATCTACCCATCTTCAAACTCTTTTACCTACCTTTCCAACCTCAGATGACCAGATGATGCATATGTATTACTGTTATTTATCACGTGTTCTTCTCACACGCGCGGTATAAAGTATTTAGGGACAGATTTTTTTTTTTTGCAAGCTTCTCTGGAGACAACTTTTCTGGTGAAGAGTGTAACTACAGTAAGTACAGGTAGCTAGCTGTATCAGTGGCTATCGGCAAGATGTAAGAATCTTTTAAGCACTTGTCCTTATTCTTATTACTGCACAATTTGATGTGCAGTTTGTATTGGTATGTAGTATTTGTATTTTGCATTTGATTCATGTGACGTGTGTGCATGTCTTTATATTGTTTGATTACAGTATTTTACTTAAAATGGTGTTGTTTGAATAAATAAATGTGATCATTGACTTGTAAATAACATCTGCATATCATGTTGTGTTGACTTAACAGGCCTAATCCATTTCAGGGAAGTTGATATCATACGGTGTAATTTGGCTAGTACTACTACAATGGGACATGATGCAGTTTCAAGTTTATAATTGTGTATCTTCAATTTGATGTTACAATTTCGTCTACAAATTAAGTATAATTGAAATCAGTTGCGTATTTCCCATTCTTTAGACAGTTGTTGGAGGTGTTAGCTGTTTTGTCAGATGACTTTGGGACCAGTCAGTACCCGTCATGTCGGTCCTCAAGAGCACACAAAAGTTGAGAGTCTTTCTTTTTTTTTTTTGGTCTCGGTCTCGGTCTTGGTCTCGTCTCGACTTTGTCTTGGTCTTGACTCGGTCTGTCTTGGTCTCGATACCCTCTGGTCTTGGTAGTATCTTGGTCTTGGTTTAGGCGGTCTTGACTACAAGTCTAGGAAATGGAAGTCACTCTGAATAAGACAACCCGCCAAATGTACTTTTATTGTGAAATTCTGGTTCTACAAATTACACATTAATAGCATTTGGCAGCTGCTCTTGTTCACAGCCTTTTTCCATTGTATTGTTGGGTGTTTTGGGACTTCACATTTCACATTTCTGACATTCATCAGAGAGTCTTATCGTAATTGACATCAAGAATCCTATTTCTGTCCACATTTTTGGCACAATCCTAACCCATAGATGATCTCCACAGGGTTGGACCATGATCGATTCCTTTACACCAGGATGACATTGGTGACATCCAGAAACATGTTTTTGATCATTCCGTGATCAGTCGAGCTTCACTGGCCAGTGGAAAGGATGAGAGGAAAGACAGATAAAGGTAGAGAGGAGACAGAGAGAGAGAGAGAGAGAGAACTGATCTCTGCAGAGAGTTGGCCAGATGTTTCCACAGGCACGTCTTCCTCACTCTTTCTCCCCCGTGCTAAACCACTTCCTGCTCAGAACGGGGGGAGTGCACATGTGTGAGAGGGAGAGGGAGAGAGAGAGAAGACTCCTAGATTTGGCTCTGGTTGACTTGGTACTAGGCAAACAAATCAGGCCAAATCTCTCTCTCTCTCTCTCTCTCTCTCTCACACACACACAGTCTTGTATTACTATCTTTGTGAGGTCTTTCCATAGACTCCCATAATGATTAAAGTACATAATTTTACACCTGCAGTGTACATAATTTTACACATAAAGTCATTTTTCCTCGTGGGGACCTCTCAAATGTCCCCAAAAAGTCCAAAAAACCAGATAAAAGTAGGACAATTTTATTTAAAATTTTAGGGGACGAAAGGTCTCCACAATGCGATAAATACATGGCCACACACACACACACACACACACACTACTAATACAAGCTTAGAGTAAATGTTGAGAAGAGTATAGTAACTAACAATGGACAATTTGTAATCACTACACGGAGCTTTTAATCAAGTGGGTGAACTCCAGTGTGTGCTAGACAACGTTCCCTACAAGGTTAACATGAAGTAGTCTCTCTCTCTCTGAACAAACACACACACACACTCACACACACGCAATGCACAGATGTTTGCAGAAGGAAATACCTTGACATGCCATGTGGACTGGTTGCTAGGGTAACTGTCTCCCCCTCTTTCCCTCACTGTTTTTGGGGTGTTGTTTTACAGTCACACGCCCTTCCTCTACACACACACACACACACACCCCGCTTAATAAGTAAGTGTGTGTGCGCCACTCACTTACATAACATTGTACTCTCCCTTCTTCTCTCAGCTTTACCCAGGTTACTGACCCCAACACACACACACACACACACACATACACACACACACACACACACAGTCACTCGCTCATAGCTTGCATAACCTAGTATTGGATGTGTGTTATACCCAGCTTATGGATGTGACTTTAGTTTCTCTGTTGGTCCTAAATATAATTCTGACTGATGGTTGCAGTCCATTTTCTCTGTCATGTTAGTGTGAAACTTCCAACTTATTTACAGGTTTATTTGTGTATTAAAATGAGCTTGCAGGAGTATAATGCAACAACCAATCTCATAAATATACTGTTAAAACTAAACAAGATATGGGAATTTAGTAATTAATAGTGAATATCTGACATATAATTGTTAATCAAAATTAATTAACTAGTAATATTGATTAATTGATAATAATACATATTATTAGATGACCATATTAATAATGGTCATCCATTCATTATCCAATCTGCTTAATCCCAACTGGGGTTGTGGAGGGACCGGAGCCTATCCTGGGAATTATGGACCCAAGGCAGGGATCGACTCTGAGTTTAAGAAGACATGTCTGACCTGTAAGTCAGTTGGTAGTGTAATGGTTAGGGTAAGAGTGAGCCAGAATCCAGCACGTTTTCCATCTTACCTGATTTCACAACAGTCACACCTGGTCCCAGACGGAAACCCACCAGAGAGACTCACCAGAAAAGATGGAAAACCTACAGGACAGGAACTGCACACCCCTGGATGATCGGATGGACGCCGGTTCGAATCCCGGACCACTGAGGCACTCATGAGAAAGTCTCTGACACTACATGCAGTAATTAATCCTTTTAATTAACACTAGTGTATACGGGGCATTTGGTAGCATTAATAGTGTAATGTAATGGTTAGGGAGTTGGCCCTGTGATCTGAAGATCACCGATTCAAGTCCCGGACCAGTAAAGTGCCATTGAGGTACTCATAATTATATATACAGGCTTGCTAATGATTCCAAGAAAGCGCTGAATTTCGCAGTTCATCTGAACCACATGGACTTTCCAGTTTACTCGTCATCTCTGGCCCAGAGATGGCCGCAATGCTGAAATAATCAGAGTGCTCAGTTATGTGTGTAGTCTTGTAAAGACACACACACACACACACATACACTCTGCCAAGTTCACGGATGTTGCAGGGACACGTGGATGGTTTATGAAGGCTACAGGAGCCTTCACACAGCGTGATATTCTCACACAAACACACACACACACACCTCTAGACGTGCGCACACATACACACTCACAGCTAATCATCAGCGGCTGTCATTAAGGCTGCTCGCTAAACGTGACCCAAATGCAGCTGCTAATAGTAAACATTCAGTGGGACGGTGGAGAGACGTCACTAATGAGGCTTTTCCTCAATGCTGCATAGTAAATTAGGTTTTAAAAGTGAGATCTTAGCTACTGGAGGTTCTCTCTTTGTGATACGCACTATGCTGTATTTATTCATTCACTGAAACACTGGCTTAGTAACCGTAACATCCCAAGTTTGGGGCCTTGAACAAGAAACTATACACCTACACACTAAGAAACCAAGGTGCAAGAATGGTCCTAAAAAGGAACAAAGGCTTTGTTGCTCCAGCTGCACCATATCATGGTACCTTGAACGGTGAACGTGAAGGATATTATAAGTGTCTTGTAAATGTAAGTTTCATTAACAGTTGACTGCATTTACTGCATTTTAGCAGAGCAACTACCATTTTTCCTAAAAATTCATTTCCCTGGAACAACTTGGGGTTAAGGGTCTTGCTCAGGAACCCAATAATGGTAGTGCTGAAAGTAGGTATTGAACCCATGACATCATTGTCCAGAGGCAAGTGTCCTAAATACAATCACCACTAAGGTTTTACTCCTTAAGGAAATTTTTGCCCAGAACAACAAAGAAACCGAAATACACTTAGCAACTAACAAAGATACACAACATCTACATGCACAATGGCAGCCAGACCAAGACAAAGTGGGAAAGCAGAGCAGAGCACAAGGCAAACTAAACAAGCCACAGGGGAAAAACAATCACAGAATTAATAGTCATTTAATTACATTTATTTGTATAGCTCTCTCTCAGACATTGCCACAAATCACTGTACTGGGGCAGTTGGTTGCGTAACAGAAGGTCACCAGTAAAGGTAACACTGAGAAACTCATGAGCGAAGTACTATCCCTAAGCACTCATCCCTGGGGATTAACAGAGCTGCCCACCGCTCCTTCATGGATGGGTCAAATGCAGAGGTCACGTTTTGTTGTGGTGCAATGTGTGGTAAGGAAGTAACCTTGAGGAACCAAGAGTCAGAAGGAGACCCCATCATCTTCTGGGTGACTGGATTGAGCTTGTGTGTGCATGTACAGTTGTGTGTGAAAATTACACAATTTAACGTTAGTTCAATATGAAATGATCATTCAGACCAAGTCCAAAAAGTCCCAGCTGGTTCCAGAGGTGAGGTCTCTATAGAATCCAGGTGACAGTCATTAAAGTACAGTCTAGTTCATCTGATAGAGAAAGTTTTGACAAAGTGCAGCAGGCTCTCCTCAGGAGCGGCACGAGAGCACACAGGGTCAGGGGCTCGTCTAAACAAACCACTCAACCGATGAATAAACTGAAGAGTCAATCAACATAAGCGAGAAAAACCTGGCCAGACAAGAACAAGAGAAACAAGAGATGCTGACATCTTTAGTCAGAAACAAAAAGATTACTCACACTCGCGTTCGGATGGCGTCAAATAAAAGCTGCATACAATCTTTTCTTGACATCAATTTGTGCAGACATTCCAACGGACACAAGCAAAACGTCGCTATTGCATTTACATGGTGTTTGGTTGACATTCAGGAGGACAGAATTTATCCCATGATTCCAAAAGTGCTCTGATACGTGAAATGCGCGAGAAACCGTGTATTGAAAAAATCTGACGAGATTGATCCAGTCCAGCTGGATCGGCAGCGATGCTTTCTCTTTTCCTGTCTACTTTGTTATATCGGGAATTTTTTAAAAGAAGAAAGTCGGCGCTGAGTTTTAATGAAGCATAGGGATCCAAAGACGACACCCAGTTCAGGTAACATTTTGGACAGTCTGATTACTGCCTCCAAAAGGAAACCAGGAAACTACAAATTGGGCTGCACACACAACGCCAAAGTAACGCAAATCAAGCACAGCTACAAAACGCAACAGAAACGTGTAGGACATTCAGAGGGCGTTCATTTATCCAAGTTACAAAGGCCCATGTGGATGGGGCCTAAGATAACGCCCCCAAAGTGGACACATGCCTTCATTTATTCATTTCACATGAACTGTATTTGTTGTAATTACCTCTGCTTAAGGAAAATAGGTTTACTCAGCTTGATATTCATGAGGACAGTGAATAACTAGCACAGAAATTGTAACTGTAAACCAGCATTCCAAATTATTCCAGGACTGTACTATATATTTAAAATAAAATATGACAGAAATGCAAATGTACTGGAGGTCAGAAGTTCAGTAATAGTAGGTTTCAAATGTGAAAATGTTGCTCCTCTATTTATCGGCTTAAGCTAAAATTTCTGTCTCTCTCTCTCTTTTGGTGGTAATTAGAGTCCGAATTACCGCGTCTGTTCAGTAATTGCACCTTCTCCATCTTGCCTCTCCTTTCCTTCATCCCTCCTTTCTCCACTCTGATTACACACCTGCACCAACCTCGGCTGTGATGTCATAGCGTCTGGAGAAAAGACGCAGCAAGAAAACGTTCAAAATCTTCTTTTCAGCATCTAAGATATTAGATACTGGCAAATATAAAAACACAAAGCAGATGCTAATGTGGCAAATAACGAATAAAAACTTGTGTAGACTCATTCAGCCAGAAGTTAAATGAGCCATTAGCTTTCATTTAGCCTTTAGCAACTTTAGTATTTTTGAGTAAAGTGACATTTACAATGGCATTTTGGGGCCATTGTAGAGCTGAGGAGTAAAAATTGTGAGAAAAATGTCAGAAATTCTGAGAATTGTCAAAATATTTTGGGCACAAATTGCATATTCTCTTACATTGTAAAGTCAAATGTTTCTGAGGGAAAACATGCTCATTTATGACTTATATCTGTGCATTTCACTGCATGAATTTGTGAATTTAAGCTTTTAAGCTAAAGTTTACAACTACACATGGAATGTTTAAACCTTTTTTTAAAAAATAAATTTGTAATTATTGACGTTCTTTTTCGAATTTTAAAACCTCTCTCAGTTCCAGTCATTTTGTTTTATCTGTGGGCCTCATACGCTTATGGCCCTTATAGATATTTGAACATCACAGTACTGCAGCACTATGGAAAGTTTTCTGTTGCACAAATATAGGAACTAAGTTGGACCAGCCGTAAGTGTGTATGTATGTGTGTAGGGCAGATTTGTGGCTCTGAGTAATTTTCCCACACAACAAAGACAGTCAAACCCCACATAGCAATATGTACACCACATTTCTATAAACACACATACACACACACACGCTGTGGTAGAAGTGTGATGTAAGTGTGATTGCTGGCTCCTGTTGGGTTGTGTGTCTAGACCAGGTGACTCCTGTGTGTGTGTGTTCTTTGCTTTCCCCACTACTTACTATAGAGACCAAGAGAAGGTGAAGAGAAGGGAAGAGGAGAGAGAGTGGCAAGGAGAAAAAGAGAGTGAGATGGGAGAGAGATAGAGAAAAGAAGGGGGAATGAGAAAGAGACATAGACAAGGACCCAAGAGAGAGATGGGACAGGGATGGAGAAAGGGAATAAGAGAGAGAGAGAGAGAGAGAGAGAGAGAGAGAGAGAGAGAGAGAGGGATTGGAAAAAAGACGGGGAGAAGGAAAAAGAAAAAGAGATGGGGGAGGGTTAGAGAGAGAAAGAAAGGAAGGGAAAAGGACAAAAAAAGAAAGATTAGAGAGAGATAGAGAGAGAAAGAGGTAGTAAGAGAGAGAGGCAGGGGGTGAAGAGAGAGATAGGAGAGGAATTCGAAAGAGAAAGGGGGAATGAGAGAGAGAGAGAGAGAGAGAGAGAAAGAGATGACAAGAGAGGGACTGAGCATGAAAGCGGAAATATGAGAGAATGGTAAAGAAGGGAAAAAAAAGATGGGAGAAGGTTAGACAGAGAAAGAGAGAGTAAGAGAGAGAGAGAGATGGAGAAGGACAAAGAGAGGAACAGAAAAAGAAAGAGAGAGAGGAGAAGAAAGAAGAAAAAGGTAGGAGAGGGACAAAGAGTGAGAGATGAGAGAGCGATGGAGAAAGAAAGAGCGAATAAGAGAGATAGGGAGGAAAGGATGAAGAGAGGGATGGGAGAGGGATACAAGAGAGAAAGAGTGAATAAGTGTGTGTGTGTGTGTGTGTGTGTGTGAGAGAGAGAGAGAGAGAGAGAGAGAGAGAGGGCTCAAAAACGACTGGGACACCTGTCAACCTGTTGCACTTGTACTCTGTAACTCAAAATGATATTATGCTGTAGATCTATACATTCATTCTGTGTGTGTGTGTGTGTGTGTGTGTTAGAGAGTGAGAACGAGAGAGAGAGAGAGAGAGAGAGAGAGGGAGAGAGAGAGGCATTGGCTGGCTGCTGGCTCATCTCTGTGTAAAATTTGTGCAACTGCAAGTAAATTTAAACATACGCATACAGAGAGAGAGAGAGAGAGAGAGTAATGACTGCTGTGAAAAAACGAAAGAGAGCTTAGTCTTCAAGCCTCACGCACACTTTTAATTATAGCTTAAAATGGGTCAGCCTTACATTATACCTGAGTGTGTGTGTGTGTGTGGGAATGTATGTGTGTATGTGTGCCTGTGTGCGTTGGTGTGTGTGTATTTAGGCTAGTCTCAGTCTTCTGCTCCGACACTTAATGAGGGTTCAATTTATTACTGTTGGAAACAAAAAAGCTGCCACGAGATGAACAATTACCTGAAATGATGGTTAATGAGCACACACACACACACAGAAATATCAGCACCTGCAGGATAACACAGTCCCTATCACAGCCAAAGAATTTATTTTGTGTGTGTGTGTGTTCATGTGGTTTTCGACTCACAGAGTGATTGGTTTCATTAGCAGAAAGAGAACAACAGCTGAAGACTTGAAGTCTGCCCACAGACCTGGGAAAAGGTTAACCTCAGGGAGTGAGTGTGTGCGTGTGTGTGTGTGTGTGTGTAACGAGAGAAAGTGTGTATTTGGCCGCTGCACGCTTTCAGCCTCCCATCGTCACAAACCACTACCACATTATAAATAATTATGGCTAAACTGGACTAAAACACATGTATCCAGACACACACACACACTACCTCACACACTCTCACTCACAAACCCTCACACACGCACTCCAGACAAGCTAATAATGTGTTTGGGCTTTGACGAGAGTGGTTGCGTCCATCCTTCTGTCAGCAAACATGGCAGCAGTGATGATAATGTCATGACGTCAGAGACCTGACTCCACCTTCTACTCAGCAAAATACACACACACACACACACTCACTCACTCACTCACTCACTCACTCTCACTCACTCACTCACTCACTCTCACACACACAAGACAATAAAATCATTATTTTGAAGGTGAGAAAGTGCTTGGTGTTCAAACTCAGCCACCCACAAGGCACAAGCAGGTGGAGACCACTGCTGTTAGCAGACCTTTGACCCTGCCGAAAGTCAGCTAAGTTTAACATGTTTCCCAACCTGTTTTAAGGCTAAAATTAGTCTTAACCTCATTCCCAGGTTCAAGCGTTTTTGTAACCCTATCTAAAAAAATCAGTAAAACTTTGAGGTAAAACCTAAGTATAAACAATCACTAGAATTATCCTTAATGCTAACCAAAGACCTAGGCTTAAACCTTTTTCTAACCCTAGTTTTAGTGGTAATCCTAACCCTAGGTTTAATCATAACCTAACCAAATCTCTATCACCATGATTCTAAATTTAACAGTAAGACTTGTTTCATATAATAAAAAGTTTTATGCTTAATTCTTACCAAAGACCTAGGCCTAAAACTTTTTCCAACCCACATCCTAACCTAGAATGAGACTGAATTCTTAATGAAATCCTAGCCTTACCCATTTTCTTAACCCTAACCCTAGCTTAACCCTAGTGCTAAGCCTTACCCAAGGTTTAGGCATATCCACAGTCCCTGTGTCTAGGCTTTAAAAATAACATTGACAGAACATATTACATTGGTTCCAAGTTTAAACATCAACCTAGAAAGGGGCTTAATTCTTTTTAAAGTCAAAGGCTTAATCAATTCCTTAACCCTAACCCTAGTGCCAAGCCTAACCTATCTTAAGGAATATTCCCAGCACCGGTTTCTATGCCTTAAAAATAATGTTGACAGAACATCTAACAATGCTTCCACCTTTAAACATCAACCTAGAATGTGGTTTAATTTTCCTAGACTTAACCATTTTCCCGTAAATTTAGTCTTCACCCTAACTCTACATTTAACCATAACCTAAAAATAATCCTAGGGTAAAATCTAACTCAAGGCTCAAACCCTTGCTTTAGTGCTAACCCTAGTTTTAACCATGACCTTACTTAGGTTTTAGGGTTTACCATAACAGTAAACAATAACTAACACTAATAGTAACAGTAAACCTAACTTAAGTCCTATGTTTAAACAAAAACCTCAGCTCTAATGGAAATATAACGTTTTTTAAGTGCAAAAGAGTTTTTTGCACGAGAGTCTTAGTGTTAAAAAGAATTAAGAAATGGCAAGAAATAGCTTTCAAAACAGCCTGGTTAAGAGGGAACAACTAAAAACTGAGATTTAGCTGATTTTCAGTCTTACTTTGTTGAATATATCGTAAGTTAATCAAAATGCCAGCCCTTAGACTTTTATCAAACCAAATCATGAGTTAGCTGTACATTTCTTCTCTACACCCGTCAGTCCCTTCTGCCAAAAAAAAAGAAACAATTATCTGATTCTAGGCACAAAATTCAAAGACACAAATGCTCATTAGCAAACTAGTTATGCCAGCCGTTCTAAAATAAGCTCATTTTCTCAATATCCGCATAAAACCATCATAACCAACTCCATAGTCATATATGCTTTTATGAACAGTAAAAACAACAGCACAAGCTGACTGACTGTCCACCAGAGTGTGACCATTAGATCAGATTATGGCCGTAAAAAAAAAGGTTAGCTTGTTAACATTCCTGGGACTTACATTCACTAATAAAAACCTAGCAGCTCTTGTCAAAAGGTTACAGAAAATTGTTCTTCTGCAACTGCCTGATGTCGTAAAGCTACACTAAATGCAGTTTTTACTCTTTTAATTATATATTTTTCCCATCGGGGCAGCCACTGCCTGCCAGTTTCCCATCAGGCACCACAGGACTATATTTACAGCCTAACTGTAAACAGTGGCTGCTTGATATATGTATATTTGTGGAAGGCCTTATTTGCAGAATGGTTACAGTTGATGACATACCTGTCTTTCTTTCTTTCTGACACTGACTGGCATCACATGTGTCTGGCTCAAAATATTCAATAATGCAGGTAATTAATGGAAAAAGAAGCTAAAAACAGTTAGTATTCACTTCTTTCTCTTTTTTTGGCTACTAGAGACTGTTCTAGAAGACAGTTCTTTGTACCTTTGTTAGAATAGGAAAAGTCTGGACTGTTCAAATTTTTGGTTACTCCAGTACAACTCCAAACTGTTACTGCTATATTCATGTTTTCAGCTAAGATCACACACCCACACATTAATAGAAAGGGAAGACAAATGATTAGTTGCCCTCATCCTTATGAAACCTAACCCTAACCCTAACCTAAAAAGCAGCTTAGTGGAAAAGCTGAACAGAAACTGATTCAAGTTAAAATCTTAATATAGACATTGGAATCGAGACTTCTAAAAGCTTACCACCCTTAATACCAACTGTAGTAGAAACACTTTCTTTGGGTTACAGTTTATGTCAAGCGCATCATTCTGGATGTAGCAATGTTCAGATGAAGAATGCAAGCTTTGCCACTCTTACTGCTTTGGGTGGGACTTGTTTGGAAAGATATAATACAAGATTAAAAGGTCTTGAAACTTTAAAAGCGATAAAACAACTCATTTGTTTCTATTCATACTATTTTAGCAAGAGATTGAGACTAAAACATTCAAATTCGAAAAGAACAACTGGAATCAAAAGAGTAGAATTATATATTATGTTGTGAAGAAGTATTTAATATTAAAAAGCTAATAAAATAATAAATATTAATTTGTTGCAATTCCTATGATTTTGACAATATCAATAGTGAAAGACTGTACGTACGCAAAAACCTGTTTAGAGATATTGACAGTACTAAAATATTATTAATTATTAGAGTTATCATCAACAATACAGTATTTTGTCTTAAATATGGGTTTTAAAACAAGAAATACCTCTAATTCTATTCTTATTATTTCTGCATAAAATCGAGATCATTTTCATGGTTAACATTTATGGAACATATGTCAGCATTTTCAGCTTTAGGCTAATAAACAGTATTGTAAGGCAAGGCTTTAATACAGTATATTGTGTTTTTTGTATCTGAATCTCACAGAAGTAAAGGAAAGGTGGAATGCACAATTTAAAAAAAAATACTGTTTTCAGGAAAAACCAAAGACTTTTTTATTACTGTCAGTTTGCTTATCTGTACCTGGAAATCCTTGTTGTATGGGCACAGAGGACAGTGGCAGGAAATGCAGGGTGACTGGTCATCGCCCTTTTCCTCCACTTCCTGTTCGACAGGTGGCCAGGCAGTGGGGCACACAGGCTAAAGGACACACACTTTCACACACTTTCACACACACACACACACACACGCACACACACACACACACACACACACACACACACACACACACACACACACACACACACACTTTCCCATGGTGTTGTTTTGGTAAAGGTTGTTTGTTTAGTCTGGTACTACTGAAGGGCCTGCGAGAAGAGACACGTCCCGGTGTTAAGGCAGATAGCTTCACAGCTCATCGCCTGACCTAATCGCTGCGACTCGTCAATCAAACTCTATTAGATCACAAAAACCCCAAAAAAGTCTGGCGGTGGTGGCGAGTTTACTGAAAGACTAGACATAATTAAATGCTTAGAAGTAAATATACAATATTTAAAGGTATGGTAAACACAAAATATTTTATTCCTATATTTCTTTAATATTATGATTATATTGCTTTCACATTTACACTCAGCAAAACACTTGTTTAGAGAAAACGATACAACATTAAATGCCTTTTTAAAAACACATTTACAATGAGACATAGCTGTCTGTTGCCATACTAATTATTTCACACTAATTAGATTCAGACTAAAACAACTAGACTTAGCAAAGACCAATATTGAAAAACTAGAATTATCCCCAAAATGTTGAGAGAATTGTTCAACATAAAACGACCTTTAAAAAAGGAAATAGGACAGCACTAATAGGCTAAATTGCTGCCAAAAAGTGCTCTGAGAAAATTATACAACATTCACTGCCTTTGTTGCAATACCAATTATTTCAGCATTAGTATTAATGCTAGAATTAAAAACTAGAATTATTCCCAAAATGTTGAGATAATTATACATTAAAACAATGATTTTAAAAACATGAAAAAGAAATAGCTGTTATTGTTGCAATTTCTATGAATTCAGGATAAGACTGAGACTTAAAAGTCTGATATAAGGAAAGTCAAGGAAAATCATGCAACAAAACCTGTTTTGAGAGAATTATACAGTGTTTACAGGGCATTTAAAATAAGAAATCTCTCTCACTGGAGGCTTATGCTCAGCAAAGGATTGAGACTAGAAAGATCAGAATTATTCAAAAAGAAAACTGTTAAGTGAGAATTTAACAACATCAACAAACACACAAAAAACAAAAACCTGGCGAAGATAAGAGTTCTGGCTCGGCCATGGGGTCGCGAGGAAACGGCAGGAAGTCATGACCAATGCTGATTTGTTTTTCTTGTCCATCACTCTCGCGTGGTTAGATTTAGTTTTCCGAGATAATGTCTGGCAGTGATTTGCTAGAAAGTGTTGAAGTGTAGTGCAAAAGAAAAGAAGTTGTTTCCTAAGCACTTAATGGGTGGAAGTCAATCTTATTTCTATGATTGTAGAACAATGCCATGGCTAAAAAGACTATATTTAGGGAAAACTGGAATTTCAAAAGACTGAAATAAGGAAAAGGTGTTGAAAGAAAAAACTGAGCATTAAAATGCATTTTAATGCATATAAAACTCTAACTGTAATTTATTGCAGTTCCCATGATTTCAACATAAAATTAAGACTACAATGAGTAGACAATTCTTATACGTTCAGCAAAACTCTAGAATTAAGACTAAAAATACTAGAATTATGCAAAAACGCATCAGATAAAATGACACATTAAAAGGCCTGTAAAAACCCAAACACTGTTAAGAAATACATCAATAACAGGTCTTTAAAAAGTGCTTTTTAAAGACGAAATAGCTGTCGATTGTTGCAATTCCAGTGCATTCATAGGAACTGCAACATTAAGAATTCAAAAATGAGAAAGGACTAGTACTAGTATTATCTTTAAAAATGATAAGAATTACTATTGAGAGTATAAGGTCTTTAAAATAAGAAATAGCTCTCATTGGTTGCAATGTTGGTGTTCAGCAAAGGACTGACACTAGGAATACTTGAATTGTGCAACAAAAAAATGTCAACAAATATATACAATATTAAAAATTAATTTAAAATGAGAAATAGCCCCCATTATTTGCAATTCAAATTACTTCAACATTAGATTGAGTCTAGAATTAAGAAAGACCAGTATTGAAAGACTACTTATCCCCAAAACACAGAAGAAATAGCTGTCATTTGCTTTTAATTCCTAAGAATTCAGCAGCAGGTTAAGACGAAAAAGTCTAAAATGAGGAAAGGCTAAAATGGTGCAAAAAAAAAAACTCTAGATAAAATTATACAATTCTGAAAGGCCTTTGCAGTTGGTTGTAATTCATAGGAAATAAGCAAATGATTGAAAAAAACATTAAGAAGGCAAACTCAAGTGTAAAGAGAGATGTGGAGATGGTGAGGAAGTGGCTGGACACGCTGGCCGAGCGTGATCCCTGAGAGCGAGTGTGTGTGTGTACATGTATTTCCCTAGCCTCAGCACGCGTGACCACTCTCTGCGAACCTGTGTGCAGCTGCACGAGTGTGTGTGTGCTAAATTTTGGCAAGGAAAGGGCCTGTAAGCCTGGGCTGTTCTCTATTGTGAAAGTCACTATCAAGCCAGTTTTATTTTTTTTCTTCCTTCTTCCGTTTTTTCGGGCCGCGGCATGTGACTTAGGCCCAGACACCTTTTGTTTCTTCTCACACTTTTTCGTGCTGTCTCACACAGGCTTTCTCTGAGCCTTATTCACTCATGAATACACACACACAGACACACACACACAGACTATAGTCTGGACCAAAGTGCTGAGTTGACAGGCAGTGAAGGTGTCCGCTTCTGTGTGGCGTCGGGCCGACTCCTCGGAGATGGAGAGATAGATAGAGTGAGAGAGTGAGGGTCAGAGAAAGTGTGTGTGAGGCTGGCAGACCAATGCTCCAGAGTGCCATTAGAAACTTGCCATTACCGAGCGTATAATTAGTTGACAACTCGTCCTTAAGTCTGAATATTCCACCAGAACTTGATCTAAAAGACAGAGTAAACTCACTAAATGAACAATCAGACAAATTTTAATAAGCACTGCAATGCACACAAAGCATTTTGCTTCTGCTTTATTCTAAGACACACTTTCAGCATTTGAATTTGTTCTGCAAAACCTTTTTGACAAATAAAATGAGTACATCAGTAATTGTACTTCTTCAAGTGAGTAATCACTCAATTAAGTGAGTGATTATTTGTCATTGTGAACACAGCACAGCACACAATGCTTCACAATGACCTCTGCATTTGACCCATCCCTGAAGGACCGGGGCAGCTGTTGACAGCACTCAATGAGCAGTGTTTGGGGACGGTACTTTGTCGTGAGTAGCTCAGTGGTACATTCACCAGTATGGGACTTGAACCGGTGCACTTTGTGCTGTACTGATCACGTGAGCGTGCAGGTTCAATTCCTGCTTCATCCCACCTCCAGGACTACCATCATTCGGCCCCTGAGCAAGTCACTTATCCCCAAGTTGCTCCAGGGACACTGTTCCTGTAATTAGGAAATGTAAGAATCTGGATAAGAGCTTCTGCTAAATGCCATAAACGTACATGTTTGTTGTTGGGTGGCATTGAAGTGGCTGGACAAAACAATGTTGGACCAGTAAGTAATGCCTTTAACCCCAATTTGCTCCAGGAAGGCCGTCCCTGTGATCAGAAAAATGGAAGTCGCTCAAGATAAGAGCAACTGATAAATGTTGTAAATGTGGTGTTAATGTTTAATCTAACAGACGGTACAACAACATAGCTAATAAAAAATGGGGTGCATTTCCCAAAAGCATAGTTGCTGACGTATTGCTAACTATGTTAGCTGCTAATGTACAGTATGTTAGTTTCTAGTAGAATTAGCAACTATCATTTCTTAGAAACACCCCTGACCAGCTGTGTGATTATATGCATAAATAGATTATTGTGTCTTTATTTAAACTTAAAATTAAATATTCACGTACATATTAAGCTTAAATAAAACTGTACTTAAGCTTAAGCGTATTACCAGCTAAATACTTAAAATGCAAAAAGTGCTAGTAAGATGCTTTAATTATTTTACTCAAGTGATATTCTTCTCATTTGTGTCATTTTCCTAAGAAAACATCTTCACATTTACTCAACTATAGGTTTCAAGTAAAAAAAAAATAAAGTGTGTACACCCACACCAAAATCTAGGAATGCTAACTAAGCTAAGTCACTTGATGCTAATGTCGCTAAAATGTTTGAAGCACGGTATAAAACTCGTAGTTTTGGTTACTGTTAGTCAAATTAGTGTGTGGGGAGATAAGACGAGTTAATCAGTTTTCTCAAGATGAAAAAAGGCTATGTGGCTTACACTAAATCTCCCTATTAGCAGTTGTTTGTTTTTAGCCATCTTAGCATCATGTGGGTGCTAACAGAAGTCTGTTTAAAGGCAGGAGAATCTTCAAATACAAGAAGAAAGCAAATCTCTGACCCATTCTGACACTTCAAAGTGCAATTTTTAAGAAAAACTGTAAAATCTTTGAAGGTTTCCACAGCAACAGGCTGTTTATTTTACTCACATTATTTTTACGTGATCAAGGCTGTTTACCTGATTAAGTCTTTTACTAGGTTAAAAAAAAACTGATCTCACTGTGAATTGGTGTGTTTGGTGGGACTTCCAGTTCGATTTCAGCTTAAAATCCCCCTGAGTGCGGAGGCTATGGTTTCTAAGGTTTGAGAATAAAAACGTGTGTGAGTGTGTGTACACATTGTGTGTTTGTGTACATGATGGCGAAGCGGCGACTGATCTGGTGTGTTTAAACAAGTCTCACCCCAAGAGAGTGTGCTTGCCGTGAGGGTGTGTATCTGTGTGCGAGTGTGTATTTCAAGCGAGGCGTTGCGCACTGTTTACAGATGCTACTCCCTTGTGACGATCCCCACTGTGAGTATAGTGCATAAATAAGATCGGTAATCCAAGAATAAAAGCAGTGTGGTGTGTGTGTCTTAACTAGGCTTCTGGAAACCCGTTTCAGATCTTAACCCCAAATCTACCTCATACATTGTAGATATTTGTAGTATTAGGGAAGTATTATGGTAACTAGCAATATTGGGGAGTAACTAACTGAAATTAATGACACTACTAATTTATTGCGTTTTTAAAATAGATTATCAGTAGCAAAGTTACTTGTAAAAGAATGTAGCTTTTCCAGCATTTTTCACTAAATTCTTACAAAAACAATTATTTTATTTTTCTCTCTTTACCAAAACTGGCATTTTCAACTAGCAGTAGTTTCTGAATGACGAAAGTAGCACTTGATAGCTCTTGGATATGCTCATGGCAGCTGCAAGGTGGAGTCGGAGGATGGAGTCTGCCTTTGCAAAAATGTAAGTAAGAATATGTGGCCGTACTTATCAGTGTGTGAAAGGACCAGAACTTACACATCTGAGTGTAACAGTCTACCTCCAAAATGTAATTGAAACCATACTGTGATTTGACATTATATTGTTAACTGACTGTATCAAACCAGTAGCTTGGCTGTAGCTTAAATACTTATAATCATATTTAGCTTGTAGCTTGAAAAGCTATTGTTGAAAATAAGTTTCTCAACAGTAGTTCCCTGATATGTTAGCTTAGCTCAAGCTGTCAGGATAGCTCAGGAGATAAAGAACTAAACTAGTAATATGGCCAACGCTTCAGGTCAGGCCTCTGGACCAAGAGATTGTGGGTTTGAATTCTACCTCCAGCACTACCATCACTGGGTTCTTGAGCAAGACTCTTAACTCCAAGTTGCTCTCAGGGACACTGTCCCTGGAATTAGGAAGTGAAAGTCGCTCTGGATAAGACATATAAATGTCCCAATACTGCTCCTTCAACACTCCTAAGCATCTCTAAAGCCCAAATATACACCTCAAATACATATTTAATAAAGGCCGCCTCCCAGATTCCTCAAAATGAGTTGAATTGAAGCTCACCGTTCAGTTCGTCTTTAAAGGAGGTGTGGAGGCTGATTGTGGGGATGCCCTTTCCATGGGAGGTAACGGAGGTGGCGTACAACAAACCACAGAGTTCGAAGCCCTACAGTGTGTTTGAGAAAAAATTAGACAGAATGTGCTAATGACATGATACAGTTGATGTTGACTAAATGCAAATGTGTTTATTTCTGAAAGAGTGTGTGGTGACAGAAGGCACTTGGCTGTACCCTAAAAGTTGAGTTTTGTTGTGAGTTAGGATAGAGAAAAACCATTGGTTTTGTAGACATAAGGAAGGATGAAAATGAGACCAAAATGTACTAATGCCATAATATAGAAGATGTTACATAACTACAAAAATGAAGCTTTTATTTTTAAAAGAGTGTGTGCATAGAGGGAAGGTTTGGGTGCTTATGATGCCCACTTTAGATCTTTGCATTGTTTCCACTTACTTCACAATGGATAGTATAGTATGTACCATGTCTGATCAATGTTTTTATTTCGGATCGCTGCTACTGCATTGAAAGTGAAAGTGGGTGAAGGTGAGTGATTATTTGTCATTGTGAACGCATTTGACCCATCTGTGACAGAGCAGTGGGCAGCTAACATGGGCAGCGTCAGGGGGCAGTGCTTGGGGATGGTACCTTGCTCATGAGTACCTCAGTGGTCTGAGTTCGAACCAGCGACCTTCTGATCATGTGGAAAAACACCCAACCGTTACGCCACCAACTGCCCCAAATTGATGATGTATCATTGTAGATACACCCTTAGTTTACATCTCACCTGCTATTAGCTATCTATATTTTTCCTCGTATTTTTCTGTCACTTAACACAGTACAGTGATTCAGAAACTGGTGATAGGAGCAGGTGATGTGAATTAGACTGGTAATCAGAAGACCCATGATGCTGAACAATGACTGAGAGAGTTTCTATGCAATATTTGCAAAGAAACAGCAGCCAGTAGTTTACTCACTGCAAAAAATGCCTTTTTAAAAATAAGAAAAATTTACTATTTTTGGGAAAAAAATACTTATTTCAAGCAGAATTATCCGCCAGTGCAGCAAGAAAATTGCACTTGCTAAGATTTCTTAAAACAAGAAAAAAAAATACTCAAAGACTAAGCATACACAACTTAAATTAAGCAGAATATACTAGTTTTTTCTCCAATTCTCTTGAAACAAGTAAAAATATACTTACAGTCTACCTGTTAACACAACTCGTTTACCAATGTAGGTTGTTTTAAGAAAAAACTGCTCAAAATTAGTTGCATTACCTAGGTAGGATAACTCAAGATAAATTTTCTTGAAACAAGTCAAATAATCTAAACAATATTCAGTCTTACCAAGAAAATAAATCCAAAAAATGATGTAACAAGATTAAAATGCTGAATTTTATTTTTTGCAGTGCTGTGATATGAAATGAAAGTACAGTAAAACACTGTAGGGAAATAACTGTTTACTTACAGTCATTGGTTACAGTGTAGTAAAAATGAAAGTCAATGAAAGATATGACAGAGTGTATGTCAGTTTGTTTGTCTGTGTATGTGTGAGTGCTTTTTGCTAACCATTGTGGGGACTAAATGTGTCATGTAAGGTATATAATGCAACTAATTTAGCTAGACTTTTGTGATTTTGGGAGCACATTTTGTTTGTTCTTTGTATATTACTTCTTTACAATGAAAAGATTTTTCCTGGTTATTGGGGTTAAGGCCAGATTTAGGATTAGGTGTAGCATTATTTATAATTATGCATTATTGAGACAGTAAAAATACCTCACAAAGGTAAAGACCAGGCTGAGTGTGTGGCTCTGTTTTCGTATTTGCGTCATGGGGACTAAATGTTTCAATAGGACCTGTTTATCCACTAAAAAGGTAGTAAAATCCGAGGTATGTCAGACCTTTGTGGCTCTGTGAGGACATTTCTATATGTGAGGACCAATTCTTACAAAGAAATAATGCTTTTAGACAAAGTTTTAGCATTTTAATCAAATGCGTATGCACACATACTGCTTGCTAACCACTGTGGGGACATTCAGCAAACAAATGCAGCAAAGAAATAGATGATAGAGGTAGGAATTGAATGCAGATAGATCATCACAAAAAATAAAAAACATATTCTATTATTAAAAAGAGGTAAAAATAATTTTTTCTTGCTTGCTGAGATTGTGAAGTGTAGGTTTAATTTTAGAAAATTCTTTTGGCTCATCAGCAGCACAACTAAACATATTTATGACCTCTGGATGACTAAAGAGACACAAAAAGTGTGTATGAGTGTGTGTGTGTAAAGGTGAGAGGTACATGAGGTGAGGTTAGCCCTGTCGCTATGGCCCCCAGAGGAGACTTGGCCCTGGTTATATTGGGATTTTTGCTTAGGAGGCAAAGCCAAGCACAATTCTGCTTACAATTCAAATGGGCTTTATGGCGCAAGGTGATGCTTAGAACAACACAAAGTCTGTTGCTACCCCCTTTTTTATTGGGGCTGGATAATTCTAGACACACCCACACACACACTCCTACACAGCCATATACACCTTATGCGGTCGGTCTCCCCGCGGGACCCGAGGCACGTTCCTCCCTGTGGAAATGGTGACGTGGTACAAGATGTCCTGGTTTCTGTGGTGCTTTTTCCTCAGCGTTTACTTGCCGCGTCACCGTGCCGACAGACCAGGCAAAGCTAATAGTGTAGCGCGAGCAATAACAGGTGATCAATCTGCGAGGCCTGTTTTCAATCCTCAGGTAATTGCCATGCCTGTAGACTGAGCTCTGAACAATCTTGATTTCTCTACTGCTCTGGAAATGACCTGGAAATGAAAAAGAGAGAGAAGTAAAATGACACAGCAGATGTTTTGTCTTGCTGTCATTCTCTGTCTCTCTCATTTTCCACTTTCATTAATTTCCACTAGCTAATGCTCATTGTTTACTAACTAGCTCTAATTTCTACTAGCTAATGCTCATTGTTTACTAACTAGCTCTAATTTGTACTAGCTAATGCTCATTGTTTACTAACTAGCTCTAATTTCTACTAGCTAATGTTCATTGTTTACTAACTAGCTCTAATTTCCTACTAGCTAATGCTCATTGTTTACTAACTAATCTAATTTCTAGCTAATGCTCATTGTTTACTGCTCCTAATTTCTACTAGCTAATGCTTTCACTGTTTATTAACTAACTCCTAATTTCCACTAACTAATGCTCATTATTTTACTAACTAGCTCTAATTTGTACTTCAATGCTCATTGTTTACTAACTAGCTCTAATTTCTACTAGCTATCATTTCATTGTTTTACTAACTAGCTCTAAAATTTCCACTAGTTAATACTTTCTTTGTTTTTATTAACTAGCTCTAATTTCCACTAGCTAATGCTATTTTTTTTACTAACAAATTTCCACAATAATTTAATGCTCATTGTTACTCTATTTCCCCACTAACTGATGCTCATTTTTAGTAACTTTAATTTCCACTAGCTAATACTCATTTATTCTAACTAATTTCCATTCTGTAATGCACATTTTTAGTAACTCTAATTAATGTTACACTAACTCTCTAGTAATGCTCATTTCCACTACCTAACTAATGTACAGTTTGCCCTTAATGTCGGTTTTTCACTAACTCTATGTGAGGCTAACTTTCACTTTATTGCCACTAGGTAACACCGCACCTTGAGCTAGCGCATGTAAGAAAATCATGTGTCATGCTAGCATTAACTGCTAGCTGAGGTTAGCATTTGCTTGCAACAATTAGCAATCGTAAGCAATCTAGTGACGTTGTACCATGGAAGACGATACGTGGTAAAGCCCAGGCTATCACGCACACACACACATACATACACACAGAGTACAAACATGCTGTTATGCCATACAAAACGATTTAGTAACACTGCGCTGGCTTGGTTTTGACATAAACGGCTAACAAAGAGAATCTGTTGATAAAAAATGTGCGGCCGACTTACCCAGCAGAACAAATACGGACCGCAGCAGCACACAGTAAGCGCCCTGCCACATCACTTTCCATCATCATCTTTAATGGCCTCCAATCTGCCTCTTCACTTCTCTTCAGAAGTGAGAAGAATGTGTGTGAGAAAGACAGAGAGAGATTGAGAGAGTGTGTGAGAGAGATTGAGAGAGATTGAGATTGAAAGCGCAAGAGGCATATTGAACAGAATGGCTTTTTGTAAAACCATTCAGAGCATGTGTATTTCTGCCTGTTTGAGATGGACATGACCCAAAGTTGGGGGAGTGTTTATGTTATGTATACAGTGCTTTATGCAGAAGTCTGGAAACCGCTCTTATTTCATTATAGTTTGGTTCCAAAAGTGCCAGACTTTCTTTGTTTAGTTATTAGTATGCATTTGTATTAAATTTTATTAGACATTTAAAAAGCACAAAGCAATGAGAGATGGCTTGAGACTTTTGCACAACACTGTATGTTGGAGACCCTCTGCTTGGGGTGGACCGTGGAGCGCTCTGGAAGTAGCTGAGCATATTAATGACGCCTATTCGTTTCTTGAGACCGCAGTGGAAAAGAAATCTTATCCGGACTCCTGTTTGGAGAGATCACAACTTCCCACCGGCCTCGCCGTTCGAGGTTTGGACCGTTTTCCTGATGAAGAAGAGAACAAGGAGGTTCTTAATCTGGAAGTATTTACAGTCTTGGGAAGCTACTTAAACAAAAGCTTTTCCAGCTTCTGGCTTCTTATGAGTTAAAAAGTAAGTAAAAAATCTTGACCAAAGGTACTGTTTTAATATAGTAATTAACTACACTATAAGCTACAGAGAAAAGCTACATCCAGCATGAATTCTTGCTTCCATCTTGGCCAAAATTGAACCCACCCTCAAACTTCATCTCAAAATTGGGATGCAACAACCATTTTTGGTTGCCACGGTAGCCAATGACAATCACCCAATTCAACAGCAATCAGGAGCACCTGCTAGTTGAAAATATCTTTATTATTAGCCAAAGAAGTAAACATATTTATTTTTTCTTTATAACAATGCAAAAGTTTAGCCACGCTGTCCTATTTATGAAATGAAAATAGTTACTTTTAAAAGCTGCAGCATTTTAAAGTGTGTTAATCTGGAAGCTATAACATTTTAGAAGCAGTCAGTTACTTTTAAGCTGCATCATTTTCAGAGTAGTTACTTTTAAAGCTGAATCATTTTTAAAAAGGAGTTAGTTGCTAAGCTGCAACATTTTTAGTAGTTACTTTCAAGCTACATCATTTAAAAGTAGTGAGTTACTTTAAGTGCAATGTTTTAAAAAAGTGGTGTGTTACTTTTGAATCTGTACCATGCAGTCACCGGGGCGTGAGCCTTCTCTGTAGCTGCCCCTTCCCTCTAGAACTCCTACCTAGCCCATCAGACAATGCTGAGACCTGGCAACTTTCAAGTCTCTTCTCAATACCCATCTCTTCAAATCTGCTTATAGCCTCTAAGATCTATTCTTTCACTCACACGCATATGTTCATCTGTTTGTTCTTACTTGTGTTGTTTCCCTGTGTAAGTTTTAAATACGTTTGTTTTAAACTCTTTGATTATATGTATGTGTTTTCAGTGCAAATTTTTCAATTTTATTGTATCTTCAATTCTATGGCGTCTTTAGTACCTTTAGCGCTCTATAAATAAATATATTATTATTATTATTATTATTGTGTGTGTGTGTATTATTATTATTTCGTATTATTACATTTTTAAGGATTTACTTTTCAGCTGCATGTTTTTTAAGGAGTTAGTTACTTTTAAAAAACTGTAACATTTTAGAGATTGGTTTATTTAAAGCTACAGATAGATAGATAGATGAAGTAGATAGATAGATAGATAGATAGATAGATAGATGAATAGATAGATAAGATAGATAGATAGATAGATAGATAGTTCCATGAAAAGATGTTACCATTCAGAACAGACATGTTTAAATCTCTCTGAGCCGTTGCAGGATGCCGTTCTCCCTCCTGACCCCGGCGGAGTGTGTGTGACATGAGCTGACCCATGACAAGCGAGAGTGGGAGTGGGAGGCCCAGCATGGCTCACTGCAGCCGAGCCTTGCCCTGTAATTAACTGCTGAGCATCCTTTGAGCGGATCTTAAGGAACCTCACCTAAGCCATCGTCGGTCATAAGGGTGATGGGGATCAGTTAGCCATAAGCCAGTCTTAGCCAGATGCACGAACAAACTTTTGCTTGACAGAGCAGAATTTGCTTTTAATGGTCAAGAGATGGACTGTATTTTTTTTCAACGGGTCAAGGGCCAGGTGAGAACATGTGTGTGCTGGTGGATGAGAACAGAAAGTGTGTGTGTGTGTGTTGTGAGAGTGTGTGCAGGGTGGTGGGAAGTTAGACTGCTAACTGTCAAACCCTATTGGACTGAAATCTTCAGCTTGCTGCGCTGTGGTCTGGAAGGAATGTGTGGAGTAAGGACAAGTATGGGTTTCTAGGAACATGAGGCAGTCTGCGTCTGAGAAAGTCTGGAGAATGTGTGTGTGAGAGAGAGAGAGATCAGCATTAGGATTTGCATGGAAGAATACCGGTAGAATATCAGCTCATATAAATGGACTAATGCTTGTAATAATGTATAAATGATTATATATTAGTACAATATATTATAATAATAGTTAGTGTGTGTGTAGATATAATACAAAATGGTGACATACTTTGCCCTGTTGTGTAACCTTTGCATGTGTACATAATGCATTATATTATATTATGATATATTTTATTATATTATTATATTATATTATATTATATTATATTATATTATATTATATTATATTATATTAATAATAGTCTAATGCTTAACTGTAAGGCCCTACATTGGCATTCGTTTGAGGCTGTTTAACGCCAACCTGCACCCCAATTTTTAATTTTGTGTGTTTACCTCTGTGGGCAGTAATCAGGCTGTCCAAAGTGTTTACCTGTGTGCCGAAATAATAATAATTAAAAATATATAAACAAATATAGAAAATAATAAAACCAAGTCTTGTGGCACATGAAGGACAGTCTCTGAGCTGCACAGTTGGTTTTACATCACCCACTGTATAATAGGGATAATAGGAATATGAAACTAACTTAACAGAATCATGGGATACATTCAGTCCTCCATTATGTCAACTGAACACATGTAAACGCAATAGCGACCATTTCTTTGCGTTTGCTGGATTATGGCAAAAATTGGCGCCAGGAAAACGTTGCAAGCAGCATTTATTCCAAAAGCACAGCCAACCGAACGCAGGGCACAAATGCCCATGTGGGCGCTCTGATTCACTCCAATGAGCAAAAAAGCAGTTGCTGTTTAGTCCGTGCTCACCTGACGCCACGAACGCCAGAAAAATGCCTGATTCAGATGTCCGTGTGGACTAGGCCTAAGTGAACTGCGCAGGTATTTGATTAGTGGCCATAACAGAATGGTTGTAGTTATAATCGGTCATATTATTAGCAAGATGCAAAATCTGTATAGTTTGTATCATCAAATGTGGTTTTGATCAACCAGGTCTAACAATAAAGGGTTTAAATCATGTTATAAAGTTGGTTATTTCAGTTGGTTATTTTTAAAGCCATAACATTTTAGAAGGAGTTATCAACGTTTAAAGTAGTTAGTCACTACAGAAAAAAGTAGACACACACACAGACAGACAGATAGAGTTACTGAGTTATTACTGGTTTATTGCAGGTAGTTAGGGTGAAGCAAACAGCATACCTTGAGGTTTTAAGAAATTAAAAGCCAGGTTTTGGTCTTTGCAAATTAGATTTCTGCAGAGGGAAAAAAATTTGCCTATACAGCTGAGAAGTGAGACGTAATCACAAGTAGTGACTTGAGTTGGGATGTGTGTGCGTGTGAGTGTGTGTGAGAGAGCGAGAGCTGTCCTGGTGAAGAGCCAGATTAACTCTCTTTACTCGTCTCTATGTCAACATGGATCTTCTATTTATCACAATCTTCTACTTACTCCCCATCGAATGAAAAATGCCCTTTCAGACCCAGCCTTTGAACTACACACACACATACAGGCTTAGGTAAACAGTACACTCTCAGCGCCATCTCCACACACACACACACACACACACACTCGCAGATAAAATATCAGTCCTACCGTATGGAATCTGTATGCAGAAGGGAAGAAGAGCTACTTAGCTCTAAACCCGATAGAGAGATTGACCTTACGCAGACGGAAGGATATTTTATTTTTTCCTTTTAACTGCCAAGTTTTCAAGAGTGTACGTGAGGTGAGAAGCGGGTTGAATAGAGGTGTAATGTAGCTGGAACTCTCAGTGCATGGTGAGATTAAAAACACTGTTCGCCTTAAAACGAAGAGACCTCCAATCAATCTCTCTTCATCTCTCTCACTCTCTCTCTCCTTCTATCTCTCTTAGGGAGTGAAAGTGAGCATGGGTAATTACTGTGTTCCCTAAACTTAAAATAACAAGCATGCCCTAATTACAACATGCCCCTGATTATCTTCTGTTCATGGAAAGAAAGTGGGGGAGTATGTGAGTGTGTGTGTGTGTGTCTATGTGAGATTACTCACGCATGTGTTACCGGTACTTGCATGTCTACACATAAACAACCCGGTAAACTTAAAGGTGGAAAATGCAGTTCTTCAAAGATGCCAGTTATTTTAAGGTATAAATCCACAGATTAATGTGTATTTACATGGGATTTGGCCTGCAAATGGAGCAGAAAATGACAGTTTAACGTAACAATTATCTTTACAGAAACAACGCCCCTTTCACACAAACTTGCAATAAATTTTAATATAATTCTTTTTTTACCGGTCCATTTTTCAGCTGCCGTGGCCGAGTGGAATTTTCTAACCTCTGAACTTGATGAAACTTCCTAAAAATTATGTTCTAAAATGAAAGGAAAAAAAAAACGAAATGGAAAAAAGCATTTTCCTGTTGAGCTAAAAATTTCGACAATAACGTGATTTCAGTTTCTGTGCAACACCAGTCTAAAATAGTTTTATGAATCAGCAAAAGAGCTTCTAGGAAGTTATGGGCTTACCATGACCCAGCAGTGTGTGTATGTGTCGTATTAAACTGGTTGGAATCGAGAAAGAATCATGTCACTCTGGAAAGATCATGTCATACCAGGAGCAGTATTTTTAGAGCTGCTTTACTGTTCTCGGGCTACATTTAGGCAGCTTTTACCGGACTCTCAAATATGTCGTCAGACTAAATTGTGACGATTGCACACATACAGTGTGTGGATGAAGAAATAAGGGGCAATGAAAATTGCCAAGACACAAAAGTCCTACAACATTTCAAGCACCAAACTTCCAATCCCCCCTTCAAAATTCTCATTGGTGCAATGTTTGTAAATTCCCTCTTCATACCACCACGAAGGATTTGAAATTGAACAATTCATGTTACATAAGTATAGACTTCCAGCTTTAATTTAATGGGTTTAGTAAGTTCAGTTCCAGTTCAGGTCCCAGACCGGTAAAGTTATCAGTGAGGTACTCATGAGCGAGGTCCCCAAACACTGCTCCCCAGGCACTGCCAAAAAAGCTGCCCACTGCTGCTTCACGGATGGGTCAAACACAGAGGTTGCATTTCATTTATGGTGCACCGTGTGCTTTGCTGTGCTGTAGTGTGTTCACAATGACAAATAATCACTTGACAAATTACTCACTTCAGAGTCCCTCCATTTTCAGAGGCTGGAAAGTAAATGGACATGTATCTGACGGCAGTATCAAGGCCAGCTGTGACTCGTTCCCTCGTTACTCCATGTCAAATCAAGTAGAAAAAGGTCTGGAGTTGATTCAAAGCTCTGAGTTAGCTCCTGCTATCCGTGCACTGGAACTCAATGTGAGGTCCAAAAAGGTGTCAATGGAAGAGAAGGAGGCGTTCATTAAGCTGGAAGTGAAGCTTTCAATAAACATATTAGACAGAAAGCTAAGACTCTAGGAGTGCCCAAATCAACAATCTGGTGTGTTCTTAAAAAGAAGGAATGCACTAGTGTGCTCAGCAACACAAAAAGACCTTGGAGACAACTCAAGACCCAAGTTAAAGTGAAAAATCTTTTCCTTGGTGAAGAAAAACCCCCTTTAGCCAGGTTAAGAGCACTCAGGAGCCAGGAGATTATCATATCGCTGTCAATGACACCAATCAAGAGACGCCTACATGAATGTTATTACAGAGGATTTACCTCTACATTCAAACCACTGGTAACACTGAAAAACCGGAATGCCACATTAGGTTTGGCCTGAGAACATCTTAATACCTGTACTGTTCTGGAATGTCCATGAAGGTTCTATGTGAAGGTCACAGGTTCAAATCCAGGAGTTACCACTGAGGTACTCATGAGCAAGGAACCGTCCCCAAGCACCACCCTTGTTAGCTGCCCACTGCTCCTTCATAGATCGGTCAAAAGCAGAGATAATATTTTGTTGTGGTAAACTGTGTTTTTTGCTATGTTCACAATGACTAATAATCATTCGCTTAAGAACATATATTTTACAACATATTACATTTGAGCCTCTGATATCTGGACTGCTAAATTTCAAGTCCATTGTGGTGCTATAAAGAGGGAAAATCACCAAAATTCCTGTCATCAATATACTTAAAGACTTAACTGTATTTGCAACCACAGTTTGTCTATCCAAATTGTCCTGGGTGTGATTGAATCCCTTACATCTTTGCTCAACTCTCGAACAACAACACACTAAGGGTCGCTGCTCAAGTCCTCTCAGGCTGTTAGCGCACTCTCGCCGCTTAACTTCAGTCGCGCTATTATGGAAGGAAGAGCTCCGGGCCGCGACTGTGCAGGGAGACAGAGAGGAGACTTATTAGCCGAGTGTCAGTGGGAGTCCTCATCAACTCTCATTTACTGCCCCTGCCTCTCACAGATCCCCGTCATTAGCTACAGAGACGCCCCGCCGTGCGGCTAACGCTAACACTGCAGCTAATGACACACGCTCCTCGCTGACGCCACTCGGGCCGGGGGAGTGAAGGGAGAGAGAGTGTGGGGGAGAGATAGAGAGGAATAAGTGGTACTAAAACATACTGAAATGTTCTGACA
The DNA here is from genome assembly GCA_032718565.1 of Distichodus sexfasciatus. Taxonomy (NCBI): domain Eukaryota; kingdom Metazoa; phylum Chordata; class Actinopteri; order Characiformes; family Distichodontidae; genus Distichodus; species Distichodus sexfasciatus. The sequence goes on from JAVGVS010000087.1 coordinate 110,336, forward strand.
AGCTAAAAGGAAAAAGACGTGAACCGACACTTTAAAATTAGCTTTAAAAAGCAGAATGTTCAGTACTACCACTCATCATACAGAGCATTATTAGTATACATTGCTTTGAATAACTCACTTTAATTTAAGTAAGGGTGCTCAGGAACTGTTGAAGAAACATGACATTACAGGCCCAGTTTGAACATACAGAAATAGACACAGCATCTGAAAACACATCTAGAATAATACATTTTTTACAGTACTTTTATTGGTAAAGTTACTTTTAAGTGAGTAATTATTTGTCATTGTGAACACACCAAACATTTGTAATACAGAGACTTCTTCTGCATTCACCTGGATGAGTGCATTTCTTTTTAAGAATAGCTTCATCTACAGTTACTTGAGTAGGTGCATGAATTAACTCCCTAATAGTTCGAGTCTAATCATCACGACGAGACATTCCAGCTGTCTGTACCTCTATACATCCGCACAACTCTCGTAAGGTCAGACGGAATTCTGTCCTGCCTCAGGTTATGGCTCGACCACAGCGGTAATATACATAAAATCTTTACAGCAGGGAGGAAGAGGAGATAAGTGCACTCTGATTAGACACATCGCTTCTTCTTGTAAGGTAAAGGGAGACTGTTTCCAGATGATGATGATGATGATGATGATGTCTCCTTGTGCTTGATTCAAGAGGCATGTGTGAGGTCTGAGGGGAATTACAATTGGGTTTAATGAGGGAAACTGGACTTCGGCCGTCCTGAAGAGATAAGATGTGGACACACACACACTTATATACACACTTACATCACTTAAATACACTCTTGTGCACACGTGCCCACTTGAAAAATTATAGTACATATAAAAGTCTAAAAAACGTGATTCTGAACAGTCCATGCCATAAGAGTGACCTCACTGACGCAAGATCCTTATTTTTTTATAGGCTTCAAGGTCCAGCAGACTCTCAGAGCCATGCAGTAGTACTTGGAAAGTGCTCAAACGTTTAATCCTGTATCCTGTTCTACCAAATAACTGGCCGGTTATAACCAGCTATAAACTGAATGATTAGGGGGTAACGACAGGATTACCTTTTTGTCACCATATAATCAGTCACTTAATGTTCTTTTATCTTCAGTATAATTCAGCTCTGCTGATGGTGACTTAGATAAAGGCATCATAAAGGTGTCATGCTGGATTAATACACCGGTGCCAATATTACATGTGGGGTAAAGGGCACATGTAATATTGTGTGTGTGTGTGTGTGTGCATGTACACTGTCTTATGGCCAGTGAGGGGACTAAATGTAGGGGGAAAAAATGGACAAAAGTTTTAGGACACTAGCAAAAAGGCCTCATTGGAGTTAAATGCAGGGGCAGATTTAGCCATTTTAGGGCCCTAGGCGAATACAGGCATGGGCCCTTCCACATTTGTTCTTAAAACCACTCGCACACAAGTAACAAATTAAATAACAAATAATAACTTTATCTATATTTGTTTTTCACTCTCTAACATTATAAAATGAGAGAAAAAATATGATCAACTGAAAATGAAGAAATACTAAAGCTTTGGGTTATCTCAAGCCAATTTTGATTCATTTTGGCCTATGAAATGAGCTCCTTTTAGACTTTCTGGAAGAGAACAACATTTTTGAGAGTCTGGCATTCCACATAAGAGTCGCAAGCGCTAACGTGTTTATGCTGGGAATAATGTAATTAATGTGTTTATGAGCAATTACTTCAGTTTTTTGTGCATGGAATCACTCACAAATAATTTCACATACAAAACTGTGGGAATAAATGTTATGACTGTTAAGGTAATGGCATGTGTATGGTCTCTGTAAGTTAAGTCTGAGTTATTAAAACACCAATTAATAAACAACACAAAATACATGCACTGACCTCAAAAGGTTAAACATGATTTTGAAGTGTTCATAACGGGGGAAGGGCTGATTTGGGGGGCCCCCTACAGGTTTGGGTGCCCCAGGTAATCATCTAGGATTGCCTTATTACAGAACTGCCTCTGCTTAAATGAATAAATAAATTGGGTTTAAAAATTACAAATGGAAAAAATTGAAAACTTAATTTTTCATGTTGTATAAGATTGTAACATTTAACCACTTTTAGCTCTATGTGGCTGTCAGTATCTATAACAGCAAAATGTGTTATTTGGCCAAAATTGTCTCTGTTTGAAAAACTTAGTTTACAACTGTTTATAGACTTGCATTTAAGGATATTTTTGACACAGAAACACATGGTAGAACACTCATGGTAGAATGGGAACTTAACCAATAGCTTTCATGTGTAATAGTGATGTGTAGATAATACCTTTTGACTCCTACTCTGACACGGTTTAAAAAGGTGTATAACTTAGCTGGTAGTAACTTGGCTGAACAGCAGCTGTTGATTTAAATCTAACTTTGTATGTATTAAGAAGGTTATCTTAGTGGCCTACAAAGCACTGACATACCTTGCTGTGGGTGAGAGCAACTAGCAAAGGCTGCAAATCTAAATCTACACAGATTGTGTAGATGTTTTTAACTCAGAAAACACTGTGACATTTGCTTCTTCTCTTGAGATTTCACACTCCTTTTTCTCCTTCTCCTAATCCATTTTGGTCGCTTCCCCATTCTGCAGTGAATCACATGGCCGCTGAGAGGACGGTTAGCGCACATTACGAAATCCAGAGTCTTCCGTGGAAAAAGAGTTCAGCACTTTTTTCAGTTCCCCCCCTCCCAACCCCCCCAACCCTTCTTCTTCCAGATGCTTGAGTCAGACTGGGAGCGTCGTTCTTACTATCTCCTGAGGCCGCCGGCGACACGAGTTGAGTTTCGTGTCAAGCGCTGGAAACAGTGACGATGCAGAACTGTCTGAAGCTGAGACAGTTGGAGGGGACGTCATCGCAAGCGACACGTTAGTAATGAAGGATAATAGGAGAAGTTTCCCGTCGCCGCCGAAGTCACGAGGCTCCATCCAGCCTGGACCGGTCCAAGAACCGGAGACGTTTCGCTGAACTTTCATTGTCATGTCTTTTTTGGGGAAATAATTGTGAGGCCTAGATCCGGTGTGTGAGAGCTGAATGAGTGGGCACCAGTATAGGAATGTCAGCTATGTGTCCTATTATGGAGGAGAGAGTGCAGGAATTTAATTAAAGGGAACCAGGGTGTCCTCCCACAGTGGGAGATCTGTATATGAGTGTGCGTGTGTGTGTGTGGTGTAAGAGAAGGTAGCTTGTTATTGTGCCACAATTATGAACAATTATTTCAACAAATGCCGGCAAAATGCAGATGTTGAAGTTGATGCAGAAAGCAATGCAGTAAGTAATTAATTGCAGTGGCCTCCATTAACACAAACACACACACACACACTCAGCTATAGGTTGGACATATCCAACAATGCCTTAGTGTCACATGGAACCAACCGGTCCAAACCAGGCTCAGAGGAGTGACTTTATTCTATAGTACTGGTAACGTCAGAGCTGACCTTAACACACATGCACAGATGTGCAGACACACACACACACACAAACGCAGTACCTTGACTCACATGAGCGATCGCAGCCCCTCCAGCGAGGAAAGCGTCAAAAGTTCCTCTTTCACTTCCAGTGTGCGGTCGAGCTGTGCAGTAATCGTGCATTGGCGTGCAAGCAAGATAGCGGCTTCTGCTGGGTTTATCTGGGAAGCAGCAGTTAGAGAGTTTGGAAACGATGTCGGTCACAGTCTTCACGTCAAGAGAGAAGTGGGATGAGAGGCGGAAGAAAGATGAGCCTGTGAGAGAGTGAGAGAAAGAGAAAGAGAAAAAACAGCCATTGCGGAACAGAAAAAAGAAATAAAAGTGATCAAATAGCAACATTTCCTGTTAAATGAAATCTCAATAAATGTACAAATGCAATCCATAATTAGCAAAGATTTGATCACAAATTCAAATTAACCCTGCAACGAGCAACGAGAGACTCTGTACGTCAAGTAACATAATTGCTCATGTTGTAAATGAGCCAAGTCCTAAGTAGCACATGTGCTAAGTCACAGCCATTTTACTGTTGGCACTTTCTTTTAAGATGTGTACATGCATTAGAAGCTAATTTGGTATAAACTATTGCTGTAATCAATAATGAATGTCAACTTGAAGCTTACAAGTAGCACTGGCACCAAGCAACACGCTAATTGGCAGCAAGAAGCTTCCATTCCCAGTCAGCTGTGCTGTTATAGAGACCATCAAACTAAACATTGAAGCAGAGTTGGAAAATTCTAACACAAAGCCAAAACACTGCTAACTAATGTTTCATAAAATTCCGACTTTCCAACACCACCTCTAGAGAGAGAAAGCTAACCATCCATCATGGAGAAATATTAAAAAGGATAATGGTGGGCATACGAACAATTCAAACAATCCAATGCTAACATCACATTATTCACAGCAATAAAGGAAATATGATAACAATAATAAAAGAAAACAGAATCCGCAGTGTTACGGCAGACTTTAGTTTTTTAATGATTATTCCAACTACTTTGTCTGAGAGGGAATGAATGGAACTCACACCCTTCTTGTTCACAAAAATATTAGAGAGAAGAATATTTGGAGAAGCAGTGATCAATAATAGACGCTGATATTCACAAATCTCTTTCTACACTGCAAAAACCAGACAGGGGGACTATGTCTGTAAGTCAAGTAACTTAATTGTGCATGTTGCTGTAACTGCTGAAGTATTATGAATATAAGCAGCTTTTCAGGGAATGCACAAGTTTACAGAACAATGACTTCATTAAGTAGAGTGTAGCACTATAACACTATGTGTACACGCTTAATTAAAAAAGAAAAGCAGCCAGGCACAAAAATGCAACTCTAAATTTGGCTTTGTGTGCATCAATGTAGCAAAATGTAGTGTGTGTGTGTGTGTGTGATGCTGGCCAGGTTGTGGTGGAACAGAAGGTCTCTGCAGGGCTGGCCTGTGTGGGCGGACTTTGGGATTCACCATGAAAACAAGCCACAGCCAAGGACACCTCCCAAGTAGGGGTTCAGAGGTGTGTGTGTGTGTGTGTGTGTGAAAGAGAGAGAGCAAGAGTGTGTGTAGCTGTGTGATGTGATTTTTCTGTATGTCTGTGCATGAGCTCTCTGTGTATGCATCCACTTTTATACATTTGAGATCTTCCACTTTTTGCCTTCGTTGTGTAGAAGTGCTTCTTTGTATAGCTTTTCTTCTTTGTGTGGAAGTGTTTCTTTGTCTCACTGTTCCTCTCCAGACCGCCGACTCCTCTGCTCTGCACTGTATCATTACTGTTCCTCTCAGTTTCAAAATGCGGCAGGCGCGTGCCAGCCATGCCAGTGACAATGATCTTATTGTGCCATCACCCGTGGTGTAAAAGACCCTGCCTTGGCAGGGGCCTCCTTTCTGCCCCACACATACAAAAGTTACCCGTCAGTCATACTTGGAAAAAGACCGGATTGTTCCAGTACCGTGAAATTCGAGACAAAGCGTTTTTTTTCTTGTCCCGTCCTCTTAGCCCACATCCAAGCGGCACACGTCCCTGTTTGTCTCTACGCACATCCTCAGCCTTGAAGCTCATGTTTGGTACGTTTGGCCCTGCATCAGGTCTTCTCACTTTCTTTCATGCTCCTCCTGTCATCCTCCATGCCCGACACATGCTCTGACGCCCAAAAAAGGGAGGTTTATTTAACGTTCGCAAGCTCAGTGGCGGCGGTTCCGGGACTGGTAGCAGCTATTTGTTTTCAGAACCACTGATGTTCTCCAGATGTTTGGACCGGGCTGTGTTCTGAAGTGCGGGGAAGGCAGGCCGCTCACCAGGTTTGGATGCTTTTCCAAGGTCAAGTTTGGACATTGCTCTTTGTTGGTTGTGCTGTTGCTTTCGGTCAGTGGCGAAGTGGCTTTCACGTCCCCCTACTATGATATTTTCCCACCCCCCACCTTTCCCACCTATGTTTGTGTGTACATATATGTGTGTGTTTATGCCCTGTAGCCATGTGCTCTCCTCCCACTTTGCGCTGCACCTGCTCTCACACCTTCGCTGCCAAATCTGTGATGTCATTCCCTGGAACACGATGGCGGCCTCACGCTTTCGCCCTTTGCCCACAAACGCGAGCTCCAGCTCCTCTTTGGACCAGTGTTTGACTTCCTTTTGCCGGAACGAGCCAGTCCCATGACATGATGCCACGATGAGATCACAATGCTTCATCCTGACAACTTGCAATGTCTGAAAGAAGCCGAGCTATGAAGTTGGAAAGCTGCAAATTGGAAATTTGGAAACAGATGGCCCAGCTTGGGAGATCATGCACTAAAGAGGGAGCAGGAAGCTATTTGAGATGTGGCCCAAACAAATAATTTTACATATGATTTGTACAGTCACAGAAAGTCTCATCACAAGTGTACTATCCAAGGGCTATGTATAATACATCATGCAATTACATAATCACTTCTTTACCTTAAGCTGAATTAACAATGCAAATATTAAAATCATACATAGTCTGAAAAGCCTGGGATAGTCAGATATTGATCACCAACAAGCAAAGGCAGAACTTACTCGGAATATTATATGTAGCAGAAAAGAAATAGCAGCACCCCAGCTTGCTACCATGGTGGTTTCTGCTGAAATATTTACTCACTTATCATCATTTTTGACAAATCATTGGTTAGATTTTAGCAGGATCATCTCTTAAAATAGCCTAAATGTCTGATGTTTCAAGAGTAACAGTCTCAGTGGCTAAGACCAACAACGATGAATAGCAGGCAAAAAAAAAAAAAATCACACCAACCATCAAACATTAACTAGAATTATATCCAAACAAAGCAAAATGTCCAACAATGCAGGAGGAGTGACAGCCAATCTCAGATGAGAGAACTGATGAGGGAAGGTTCTAAGAAGAGAGTTGGTGAGTGAAAGTTTTAAGATGAGAGTGGATGACTGAAGGTTCTAAAATGATAACCAATGAGTGAAGGTTCTAAGATGAGAGCTGATGAGTGAAGGTTCTAAGATAGAAGCTGATGAGCGAAGGTTCTTAAATGAGAGTTGATAAGTGGGTAAGGTTGATATGTGGATAAGGTTAGGGTTAGGGTTAGGGTTACAATGAGAGTTTGCATTAGGGTTAGTTGAAGGGTTAGGGTTAGGGTTAGAGTTGAATGTTTTAAGTGTATAAAATAAGAACAGATGACGGAAGGTGTGAACTAATTAAAATGACAACTGATCAAAGTTTCTAAGCTGAGAATTTAGAACTGAGTGGAGTTTCTAAGATGAGAACCACTGGGCAAAGGTTCAAAGCCCAGAGCTGATGGGCAAAGGTACTAAAATAAGAACCTTTGATTAAAAGTTCTAAGATAATAACTGATGTTTGAGTGTAAAGATGAGAACTTTTGAAGGTTCTATGATGACTGAAAGTTCTTTCAATTTCTTTTCTATTTCTCTGGACTCCCAAAAGTGTTCCTGGGAATAACTGACATTTTGGTCCTTTACAAATTTGGAGAAACTGAAGCATTGAAAACTACAGACTGTATTTGCAGTTGGATGTGATCACACATCTAAAACTTCTTCCCAAGAGCGAACTGTACAAAGTTTCCTTGACACACATTTCGGTTGCAGTTTATGGGAAGAATGTTGAATTATAAAATTGAAGGATTTGGATGATAATGATCGGGGTTAGATCATACCAAGTCCCGTATCATTACAGGCCGATAGTAAACCAGCGGTCGTTTGGGCTCTGAACAGGCAGCGCTGTGTGGAGTTTGCCTCTGTTGCGGTCGGCGGTTCCTTGTTCAAACAAACACAGCATAATTAAAGAATAATAGGAGTGTGTGGTGAGTGTGTGTGTGTGTGGAGTTGTAGCCGTGCAGGAGGAGTGGGAGTTAACCGCGCCACGTTGTCTCAAGTCTCCTCTGGGCCCAGTGTGAGGAATGAGGTCAGCGTCTCTGTGACCCTCTGTTAAAACACACGTCTCCAAACAACGGGGCAGTTTTCAGCGTGACTCGCCTGTTTGTCCTGCCTTGATCTTGGGCTCACACTCACTGTGTGTGTATGCGTGTGTCTTTAAACACACTGTATCAGAGTGTGTTTAAGAGTAAGAATGTAAATGAAATATATGATGAGAGCAAGGGAGTGATAGAAAGAGGAGCAGAGAAAAAGTGAGAGATGGAGGGAGAAGGGGAGAGAGACATTAATTGAGAAAGGCAGAGAAATGGAGAGAGTGAGAGACAGGAAGAGAAGTAGGGAGAGAGGCAGAGAGAAAAAGTGTGAGAATGAGACCAAGCCGAATAGAGTGAGTGGTAAAGGGATAGAGAGAGGGAGAGTAAGAGATGGAGAGGTAGAATGGGAGGGAGGGATGGGAGAGAGAGATGGAAGGAGTAAATGAAAGAGAGGGAGAAAGTGATGGAGGGATCGAGAAAGAAAGCGGGTGATGATGTAGTTGGAGTTGGAGAGAGAGAGAGAGAGAGAGAGAGAGAGAGAGATAAAGGGAGCAAGATAGGGGAGGGATAGAGAGAGATGTAGAAAGAAAGAGATGTGATATGGAGGAACGAGGTAAGGGAGAGAAAGGAAAAGAAAGAGAGGTGTGCTAAAGAGACTGAGATACAAAGGAAATGGGATTAGGGATAGAAGACAGAGATGGAGGGAACAAGAAAAAGATGAATGAGCGGCAGAAGAAGGAGACAGAAAGAGAGCAAAGGGGGAGCAAGGTAGAGGGAGAAATAGAGAGACGGAGGGAGAAAGAGGCAGAATGATAAACAGAGAGAGCGGGGAAGAGACGGAGAGATATGAAGGGAGTGAGGGATGGGAGAGAGAGAGAGAGAGAGAGAGAGAGAGATGGAGTTAGAGAAAGATGTATGAGAGAGAGCCATACATACTCTATCTACCTCAACCTGACGTGAACCAACACACACACACACACACACCGGTCACTCAGCCTAGAGGCCAGAGAGCATGTATTGGCTTTGAAAGTGGCCGTGAAAACCTGCTGGTCACCATCTGACACCTGGAGAAAGCCCTCAGACCCCAAGAAGCGTTATAACCCCGAGTCTCAGGCCAGCAGCTTCATCACTGTTTATCTGGTTTCATGCAAATGCTACTCCATTTCCATGCGGTCTGGAAACAACGCAGAATCACAATGCAATTACAAGGAATGGCCTTAACCATCTGCTGCCTGACGCTCACCGTTTCCTGATTTCTTTATTTCCCCATTTGCTGGGTTTTGGAGCTCATCTTGAGCAAGGATGTCAGTGCTGGAGGGAAACGGTGCTGCAGAGATGAACTAATTCAGCTCATTAGCCTCATAAAGATGAATTTAGTGCATTGAAAGAGGCTAAATACGGCCCTCCGGGATGTAAGCTTGACACCCCTGTGATGCTTCCCATCCGAGGCCTGTGTGCAGACTTCAAGATATTTGTTAGCTTCAACACGTCCTTACACAGATTATCTGCATTCTGCTGTGAGTGTATGTTGGACTTGGTGCATGTGTTGTGTAACTGCAAAAGCCCTCCAGCTGTCAGATACTCTTGCACTGTTTTGCCTACAGATTGGAATCCATTGACAAAACCAACCATTCCAAATTCAATCAAGATGTGGAGTTAATGTGTATCTCCATTGCTCGATTGGGGCAATAAAAGTGAGTCTCTCGCTCTTTCTCTCTCTCACTTTTTTGTTCTCTCTACTCCTCCCTTGGGGCTGATTGTCATAATGACAGCATTATCTGCGTTGGCTTGCACAGATTGGCTTCAGGAGCAGTAGAGGCTGGCTCTTGATAAGACTGTCTCTCTCTCTCTCTCTCCCCCCCGTCTTTACCCTCCTTCCTCCTTACAGTGTGACCACCATCACGTTTTCCTCACAGTCCTCTCAGGAACAGATCGAAGTCCAAAACAGATAGCGGGGAATGGACTTTGGAGGCATTTTGAACACTGAGACTCTTAAGACACTCCTCAAAAGGCATCATGAATAGCAGTTATAAAGTTATTAGAGGGTCACACACAATGTCATCATAAAGAAAGTGGAGACCATCCCCTTCTCAAGGCCATTAAAAATGGCAACACGGCTTGTGGAACTTTGTGGAACTTCTAGCTTGGTCATCAATTTGATCTATTACTACAACTTGTCTGCCTCTTTTCCCATCTTGTCTTTGCCCTCATTCTCTGTCCCTTTAAAGAACGCTTGTTTTATCGACTCACCAGAGATTTGAACTTCCAGTCTTCTAGTCACTAACACTGGGTTTCAGTGTCTCAGACCAATGCTAATGTCACTGTAAAACCTATGAACAAAAATGTTTGACACCAAATTTACTTGCCGGACATTATATTTATTCCTCTGTACACGTAATTATTTCTAAATAATTCTGTGCACAAAAACTGAAGTAATTGCATAAAAAGGCATTAATTACATTACAGCATTAGCGCACACACCTCTAATATGGAACGCCATTATGTGCAAAAATGTAGTTCTCTTCCAGAAAGGCCAAAAGCAGCTAATTTTACAGACCAAAATGAGTCAGAATCTGCTCAAAAATAACTAAAACTTAAGCATTTCTTCATTTTCAATTGATCAGAATAATTTTCCATTTAATAGTGTAAGTGAGTAATCAGTGTAGAACTTTTGCTTTTCTAGAACAACCTATAATAACCAGTAACCAGTAATAACCCAGTAATAGCAATGTTATAACTAACTTTATAAAGCTGTTCAAAGCTCAATGTGGCGTTCACATTCTTCACCAGCAGATCTGTTTCCTCAAATTACATTTGGTGATAGAAACAATACAGCCTATGCAGTTTACTAACATGAACAGTGTTATTTGAATGTAAAAAGCAGATTTAAAAGATGTTGTGGAATATAAAATATTTGCTTCTTTTATTCAATAGCTTGATTTTATTCAGAAGATGATTACTATGACCTTCTAAAGTGCTTCTTTATCAGTTATAATACATTCTGCTAAATATTTTTTAACAGTCGGCTTCAAAGCCATTTCTGATGTTTATGATGGGAACCCACAGAGCTACCTGCCACTCCAGTTTCTACCCCACCCATCTCCTGCTATGCCCACCCAACATGGATAAAACATCCTGTTAGCAGCCCCTTGTGAACGGCGTGCCAGGCGGGTGCTTGGGAATTCGACCTTGTCAGCCGCTCTGTAATGTTAATGTGTTCCGTGCCAGTTTGCTGGCTTGTTTAAGATCGAGCGGTGTACTTGTGTTTAAATTAATTGCATGCCTCCTTCAGCAGAGGGGAAGAATATGGGGTTCAGGGTATTAGAGCAGCCTCTAAATTGTCTCCAGATCACAGTGGCTTATTAGTCTTGGGTGGGCATCTGCTGTCGTACCTTTCTCTGAGGTGGTTCAACCCCATCAAGCCTTGCTTCGATAAGAATCATTAACAGATGGCATGAAACGACTCTCCTCATGAACACCGGATATCTAGTAGTTACCCCGACTTGTAATGTATGTATTGTTTAATCCAATGTTGATTGTTTTGGCCAGAAATCCAAACAGGATTATATTCCAACTTGAGCAGCAAGTATGAAGGTTTTTGAAATACATTAGAGAAATAAATGACCTTTTTGACAATATTCAAATCTTCTGATAAGCATTAATGTAAGGTACATACACTGACAAAAGCATGAAAAACGAGAGAATCTGAACCTAACTGAACCAGCTGAACCTGAGGACTTGGCTTCACCGCTGACTCCCCATGATGCAGTGTGGACACGGTGCTGAGTGAGACGGAGGAATTCTTCGGTGAAGCACCGCAGTGGGCTGGAGGAGCCTCAAACCACAGGCCTTATTACACAGTCTAGACGAGACCTCCAGAAGCTCTAACGCCAGACCTCTTTTCTCCCCTCCCCAGGCCTCGGCTCACCTCTACGGGCTTCACGCCGACACTAACTTCCCCGTTACTACACAACCACCACCTACATCACACACTCAAACCTGAGTTACTAACCAGCCCTGATCAAGCTAACCACTGTGATGGGGGCAAGAGGAATGTTTGAATACTGTACAGCTGACAGAAACCATCCAGGGACAGTCTCCCTGGAACAACTTGGGGTTAAGGGCCTTGCTCAGGGGCCCAGTGGTGGTAGTGCTGGAGGTGGAATGGAACATGTAGACTCCAACTTACAACTTTTTAGTTCATAGACAAGTATCCAACCAATAGACCACCACCATTCCATTCTTAGAACTCTCTTTTCCGGTGGAGGAAGACAAGGTCTAGTGATTTTACACTGAAGTTTTGCTATGAAGTCAGAGATAGTAAGTAAATGTCTAGTAATCAGTCTACAAAGTTTCTATTTACGCTCTGTTATCTAGACATATCTATAATGAGGAAATCACTTCACTGGAAGCAGTTATCTAAACTGATCACATCATATGTTAAACTCAACAAACCACGGTGAACACTCCTTAAGACCAAACTAAATCCGGTAAATTCAATGTCTTGTGATTCTGATGGTATGCGTGTGGTTTCTGTAAGTTAAAGGGAGTTCTTAAAACACTAATTAATCAAAGAGTTTTAACAGTAATATTCTCAGAGTTGTGGTCTCGGCTGGTCTCCAAATAAAATCCCAAGTCCTCTTTGTCCGAGTCCATGATGAGACTGAGTACAAATACGGCTGAGTCCGAGATAAGACCGTTACTTTTAAAAACTGGTCTCGAGCTTTAGATCACCATCTAGAACCCTACTTTAATATAAGCGCATTTGTCTAAATTGAATATAATCACTCTCCAGGGGCAGTAGAACCTATGTACGGTTACCAGACACCAGCTGGTTTAAAGACATCTTTTTAAAATGGATTAGTTGTCATAAACCAGAAATATTCTCTTGTTGGAATCATGGTGTGTTGAAAGCACTTCTCAGTTTGTAGTGGACTGAATCAATTCCAGCACAAAAAAAGATAAAAGTTGATTTGTGGAAGGTCTGAGCAAGATTTGGAAAGCAGATCCTGTTTTCAGTTAGCAATTAAACACTTCCACTATGTCCACGTGATGAACAGAGAATTGTTCAGGTTGTAAAAGTCGTGTGGAACCGATTCGTCTGGATTTCGGAGAAACAATAAACCTAACACAAATAAGATGGTGGGGCTCAGTTGACAATGTTTGCATTCAGATTTGTAGAAAATTTTTGTGACTTAAGATGAGCTTAAACCTGACTGACAGATGTGGAGGATAGAGTTCTGAAGCCAATTTACTAGAGATGAGTGCTGATTAAAATCGAAATTTAACTCTCATCCTCGGAGATCGTCATCTTTCTTCTTTACCTACGAGTTGGCCACAAATTGCTCACCATTTCCCACTTTCAGATGACAAACTTTTTACTAGAGCAATGAAATTTGGCTGTCAACTGAATTTAATGTTTTCCACTGTTACTTCGGAGATGGAGTCGGTGTTTCTGTCTTTCCACCATGCTGCATTTTCCTTCTGGAGTGGGATATGGAATGGAAACCTCATAACCATTGGGAGATTACAGAAAATGAGAGAGAGAGAGAAAGTGAGAGTGAGAGAGAAGGATAGGAGATATATAGCATGAAAGGGGTACATACAAAAGATCATAGAGTTGGTGCAAAATAATGGAAGACAGAAATGTGTGGAGAGAGATGTGTGTAGAGAGGCGCAAAAGTGAGAGGTTTAGTGAAATAAAAAAATAATGGTTAAAAGTAAAAGAGTGGAAGGGAGGGAGAAAGAAAGAATGTAGACGTGTAGGAAATGTGAAAAAGTATAGAAGGAAAATTAATGAAAACATATAGATGTTCAGCAGACAGAGAGAGGACGAAAGAAGGAGAGAAAGAAGGAGATATATAGAAGGAAGGAGATATATGATAGCAGGGGAAATGTAGGGGGGAAAAAAAGAAATGATGGAAACGTAATGGGAGATACACAGATAAGCAGAGAGATGTATATACAGAGAGATATATATAGAGAGAGTATAAATACAGGGCAGGAGGAAAAGAAAGACAGACAGAAAGAAAGAAAGACACGTTCAGAATAATAAATATGAAAAGGTAAGAAATGATGGAAAAAAAGAGACAGACAGAACACAGAGAGTTAGAGAGAGGACAGAGAGAGAGAGAGAGAGAGAGAGAATATAGGGAGAGTGATGGTGGTAAAGAGAAAGAGAGTGAGAAAGAAGACAGAAAGTCTGTATATAGAGAAAGAAAAAAAAGAGTTGTTGGAAAAGTACAGCAATAGATAGTGTAAGAGTGAGAAGTAGAGAGGTAGACAGTGTGTGTGTGTATGTGTGTGTGTGAGAGAGAGAGAGAGAGAGAGAGAGATTATTTTATATTGAATTTCAGCATGATCAGTAACAGCTGCTCCGACTCTTCAGTGTCCCCGTAGTATATTAGTGGGCGTGTGTGCGTGCGTGTGTGTGTACACATTACGCTTCACTACAGCTCCACAGTGCAGAACGGTTCTACATTAAGGCCCCAGTGCAGATTTGCCACCCCCCCTCCCCCCCTGCCGAATCTAAATCCCCCACGCTCTTAGACAGACTCAAGAGATGGGTTGCCAGATTACACCGATACTCGTCCGGTGTTTCTAATCCTTATTAGCGCAGATAAGACACTGATGGTGCAGAAAAGAGATCTGGCTCCAACACGGCTTTATCTGCTGCTGAACTCACCAACACCACAGGTTATAAAGCTGAAAGCTGGAGTAGTTTTACAAGCTGCTCACTATCAGAGAAACAGAATATTTGTAGGCATGTTTACTGTCTTTTAGGCAAACGTTTCAAGTGAAGTTACTTAAGGCCAGTTGCTGATTTGACTTATTTTTACAGAAAGTCTGTGAGAGTGACCATAACAAAATCTGACCTCTGCATCTGACCCATCTGCGGGGGAGCAGTGGACAGCTTTCTTATGCCAGCACCCGGGGAGCAGTGCTTAAGGACGGTACCTTCTCTCACTCCCTCTCCCAACCAGTATTCCTTTTCACTCTCTTTCTCACTATCATCTCTCCATTTCTCTCTACCATCTCACATTCTCTCCATGTCCCTCTCTCCGCTATTGCTCTCACTCTCTCTCTCTATCATCTCTCCATTTTTCTCTCTCTCATTGCTCCATTCCTGTCTGTCTCTGTCCCTCAATACCATCTCTCCATTCCTCTTTCTCTCTCCCTACCATGTCTCTACAATCTATCCATTTCTCATCCCATCCTCTCTTTCTGCTTCTTACATCTCTGCATTTCTCTTTCTTAATTTCTCTTTCTTTCTACTATCTCTTGACCCATCCTTCCCCCTCTCTCTCCATCTCTCTCCACTTCTGTCTGTACCTGTGAGATTGTCTCTCTCCTTGTCTCTCTATTTGTCTGACTCTCTCTAGTCTGTGTCTGTCAAAGTGACACTCTCTCGTCTCTGTGTGTCTTTGTCTATCACGCTCTCTTATCAAGTCACTCTGTCCTACTAACTCTCACTCTGTTTCTCGTGAACACACACACACACACACACATACACGTACACCCCCACACTTGCAAACACAAAACACTTTTCCGGCAGTTTCTCTCTAGTGGTAAGAAGCTCTTCTACAGACCCAGCAGTTCTGAAAAGCAAGTTACTTGAGTGGATAAGAGCATCTTCAAAATTCAGCAAATCTAAAGGAACACAAATACAGAATATTTGTAATTACTGAACCATGGTACCTGTTGTGTAGCTGGTGTAACATTTCCAGTTCTAAGCACATTGAGAAAATAAAATGCTAGTTTCAAAAGACCTGCTAAACCACAAAACTGAGAACCACTTAATCAAAAATTAATAGGAACCATCATTCAGAATCTCTTATCAATTTAATGTTGGTTATTCTTAAATAATGAATTTCTGTAATTTAGATTCTGTTAATTTTCACAGTGTGTGTTCATGTACTGTCCCTTTAGACGATACTACCAAGTGGGTTGTTGCTCGGGTGATAGTGGTCTACTGTTCACCTTCAGTAGTTGAGCATATACTGATAAGAGCAAAAGGTAAAATAATTAATTAATTGTGATACTGATATGAAGTCATATTGCACAGCCCTAGAACCAGGTGGATGTTTATTTATGGAGGCCACTGTTAGCTCAGAGTGTTAGCTCATGGTAGAGAAGTTTGCTGTTGATGTCAAATATTTTTTAACTATTGTTTCACACAAGAAATCAAGGAATTTTAATTAAAAATAGTGATAAACATACTATCATTGAATATCATGCAGTCCAAAATAATGTTAAAGAAACCAATGTGAGGGAAACATATTGCACAGTTCAGATGGTTGTTAGCTTAAAATTGGACTTGTGGTATGAGATAAGAAATGTACTGAATCCTCACGTGGTACAAACACAGTCAAGGACTATAAAGTTGCCATAAATGACCACATTTCCATTAATGCACTAGGGTATTCCTGCATGTTACAAAATAATATGGAACTATCACAAAACAATTTTGAAAGTTCAGAGTTTCAACAGTCTTTGCTAGGATTCTGTTTCTAATTAGATGTAATAAATGATATCAGGTTGTGCAGTTCTTGGAATTATTCAATGAAATTATTGGCTCCTTACATTTTAGGCGAACTCAGACATGTAACTAACTGTGCTAATAACATAGCTATTAATGCTAACTTTGTAGTATAATAAAATATAACTAGTAAGGGACACAAGAATATACATAATAACTAAAATTATAGAATACACGTCTTTACAGTTTTCTTTTTGTGTCAATGTTTTTTGTGGACAGTGGCCATATAGGCTTATATAGTACCTTTAATCTTTGCTTTTGTGTGAGAGCTCCTTTTGTCTCTGTGTGTGTATCTTGGATTAATATCACCCTGAGCACTGGAGAACAACCCTCTGAGACTTTCTGAGAGGGTCAGATGGCTAAATGGCTAATTAATGTGTGATTAAATCCAAGTGGCCACTACTTTCAACATGCTAACATGCTCATGCTAACCTCCCATTAATGCTAAACACTCCAACATAAGGAACAGTCACAGCCAAGGGTCAGTTCGGTAACAGTAACGGTCAGTCAAATTATGCGCTTACACATGTTAGCGTATTTAATGGAAACCAGAGAGAGAAGGAGGGAGTGTGTGTGTGTGTGAGAGAGAGAGAGTGATTCCGTGTAATCACAAAGTAGTACACAAGGCTATAAACGCTGTACAGGAATGAGCATAATGATGATATTAATATTAATGCAGTAATTAGCGCACAGGCTGCCGCTGCTTCGTAGACATAAGCAGCATTACACTCAGGTTTGATCATAGACTGAGATTAGGCATCTTGAATGGTGTGTGTGTGTGTGTGTGTGTGTGTGGTAGACTTAAATTAAAAAAGGATTATGTTTCATTAGCTTCACATTAAAGGAACAGAGTTGAAGATTTCAATGTGGCTAACAAATTAGCATGCTGACCTATGCTAGTTTTAATTTGCTGTTAGCCACAGTAGCATTTTCTGTGGGTGGAGTACCCTGCTTAGCTTGACAAAGTTAAGGTGGTGTGTGTGTGTGCGTACGTGTGTTCATTCTGTGACCTCAAAGGAAATTTAGTTTAATTAGATAACAGTGTGAAAAACTAAAATATGGCTGGCAATTAAGGAACGTTAGAGGGAAGTTAGCATTCGGATTATCTGTTAGCTTTTGTTTACTGCTAGACATAGTAACATCTGCTGAGGGTGTAGTGTCCTGCTTAGGTTGATTGTGAGTTGTGTGTGTGTGTGTGTGTGTGTGTGTGTGGTCTCCTTCTCCTTTAAAACTAGTTTAGGACAGCACTGAATGCTACTTTCAGCATGAGAGAGTGAAGATGAGTAGCTTCTTTGAAAGTGTGTAATTATGTGAATGTGGGAGAGGTGTGACAGGTAAAGATGGTGTTTGTACCTTGACGTGTGTGTGTGTGTATGTGCGTGTGTGTGTTGGGGCCTCAGTAATGATACAGCAGCGCAGGTTAACTCTCAATTAGTGACATCACTGCAATTCCCTGGATCTGTTACAGCAGCTTTCCAAATCTTTTTCTCGACTGAACATTCGTTCATTATCATGTTTTTCATTTACTTCATACTTTACGCTTCACACGTTTCCCCTCATCTTTTCATTCTCCATTTCTCTCACTCTACCCCAGTCTCAAATGATGCCATTGCTTTATTAGTGGAAGTAGCAGAAGTAGGACACTGAGGTTAACTCTCTTTCTCTTCTTCCCTCTCTTTCTTGCTCTCCCTCTAGCAGTGCTTCATTTTCCAGTGGCATGTGGCCAGGCCAGAGTAGCCAAGCGCAGATCCACACTGTCTCACACAAACTCACACACCTTTTATCTGCTCACGATTAGTAACATCGTCTTCTGCTTCGACAGGCTCCTCCGTCCATCTCCGACTTTTCCCCTCATAGTGGGAAGGAAAGCAAAATCAGGGCTAAACAATGTGAAATAAAATGGAATGAAAAGCACGTCGCTCTGTGCCTTTAAGAGCCAGATGGTGGGAGCTCCTGCAGAAAATCTGTTGGTTTTACAGGTACCGGCTGAAGAAAACAGGCAGTCTTGTGGGCGCCTTGTGGGGAAGTGGATCCTGTGTGTTAATGGGGACGGCCTCAGGGCACTTGGGGCAGTTAACAGGCTGGCAATGCTATCAGAGATGGAGTGGTAAGAAGCCTACGAACACTAGAAACTCAAATTCTGTAAGGCTGGGCTTCTACTACGTGACTTTTAGAGTCTGAACAAATAGGGACTTCACATATTTCGGTTCTGATTTGGCATTCAAGGATTTTATACCATGGGATTTAGGAGTTTGCACTAGAAGAATGTATTCCGATATCCATTGTGAAATTCAAATGTCTTCAATGTTTTCAAATTTGAAAGATATTAGTTTATTCAGATACATAATTACCTGTGCTTATAATAGGCAATAAATGCTTAAAAAGGAATATATATATCCTTCAACAGTGTCATGAGTGTTGTTATTGCTTAGTTTTTTCCCTAGAGGGCACACAACTAAAAAATTAGTGGCTTTTTTGTGTTTTCTATACATTTGCCTTTTATTTATCAAGGCAGTGGTGGTGCAGTGTTCTGAGCAAGACCCTTAACCCAAGCCGATCCAGTAGATGTAAATATCAAGGCTATTCTAAGCAGCTCTAATATGTGAAATTGTCTAGGTAAGCATTTAAATTGCCACACAAAAAATTGCAGAGAAAATTACTGAAAATAATTTTTGGTCCAAAAATTCTAAGACTGACCCAAAGACAAAAGTGAGTCGATGTGCCTTTATGCTACATAATTTTCTGACCTGAATCTATCTGAAGAATGCGGCAAAATCTCCAAACTAGAACCAACTCATTATAGTGAGAATCAGGGAACAAATGGGGTGAAAAGTCATGTAGCGTGTAGCCACTGACAGATGAAACTTGATGACAGAGACGGTTCCTGAACTTTGTAGCATGTTCCTTCATACAGTTCATTTTGTCCTGTGGTTATATCATGAGTTTTTGGTTTGGTTTATCGGCACTGGTCTCTGGTACGTTACATAGTGACGTCTGGCACAAACCTTAACCACAAAGTGTCACTAGAAGGAGTGTGTCATTAGCTGGATGACCTGTAGAAAACACACTCAGCAGCACAAGCTCCTATGTACTTATGCTGACACACAAGAGTGTGGAGAATGGAATAGGGAAACATTTAAAAAGTTGCTCTCTGTAGCACTGCATGACTTACTGTAATTAAAACTGTACTGTCCAGTTCCAAATTGGACTAAAATTAAAATAGCAATTTTGACTAAAATATTATAGTTCCAAGTATAGAAATTCCAAGGTTAAAATCTAAGATTCCAAGATTAGGATTTAAAATTCGAAGATTAGGATCTAACACAAATCAACAGTTCTGATTTTGTCCACAATATGAAGGATGATTCTTTTTAGAAAGCAACTTTACACTTCTTTTTCTCATCATTCCATAATCATATGTTCTTCCCAGCATGAAGTATATTTTGAAAGCCAAACAATCCAATATAGTTGCACGTTTGATAACAGGTGCTCAACACTCAACCGATTACAGCAAGTATTATACTCACAGCCGTATGTTTCATAACACATGCACACATTTTATCATTGTAATGCACTTCAATGGACATCCATATTGCCATATCTAATCAATACTACTGCTATAATTAACCCTAATTTGGGTAACAAAAATCAAATGTTTATTAAGTTGTTACAACTAATGCTGGAAATCCCTTACAAAAATGTCCTCACAAATTCTCAAAAATCTAACATCAAGTTAGGTTAGGTTTTCCTATATCTTAGTCACAAACACTACAAATATTCCCACCAACACACACATACATACACAAACACACAGTAACAAAAATGACAATTTGGACTTCATAATTAGAATTCAGCATTCAAAATTTTACTGTGTAATGTTGACTGAATATTATCCTGCAGACATTGTTCTTAAAAGTTAAAAAGTTATTTACATTTGAACCATAATTTAACATTATTTATAAAATAATGTTACAACAAATATGGGATTGTTATAACAATTATTAAGGAATCAATTAGATATATAATTTAAAACATGGATATAACTAGTACTAGGTAAACTGAAAGCAGTAGATGTGAATTTCACACAGAGACTCTGATGGTATCTTGTCATCAACATGGATCGACTACTCTGGTCTGTTTGCTCTTGTTCTGTAGTTGGACTGAGAGAGAGAGCGAGAGAGAGAGGGCGGAGAAAAGAAGAGAGGAGAGGGGGATCGTGTCCTCTCTCGGAGAAGTGCTAACTTGGACAGTGGGAGGAATTTTTTTTGTGGTTTTTAGCCAAAGAGCTGCTCCATCTGTGTAAACTGGAGTGGGCCAGGATGTCGACTCCCTCTCAAAGAGACATACACTTAACCCTTTCTCCACTCTCATTTGCACACACGTACACACACAACCACAACAACATACGAACACACACTCCCAAGAGTTTTCACACCAAAAAATTAAAATTGCAGAATGGGTGTTTTGTTAAACCACTACACACATTCAAAATCTGCAAATAATGAAATGTAACTGAAACCAAAGCTGACTGAGCTGATTTCTGCTTATCCATTTAAGATTGCTCACAAACACACACACACACACACACACTCTGCTGCCAGCTGAGTCACGTTTCTAACAAGCAGGAAGGCGATCGCAGCAGCTCACACTTACATAACCTCCTTTACACTCTGCTCCTCATGTTCCTGCCTTTCTGCTTAGTGCACTGCCACTGCCACTGACTGACACACACACTATGCGGTGCCAAGCAAAGCAAGCTCCCTCCCGGCACACTCCTTGTGGGCTTGTTTTAAGACTCAACTCTTAGGATTTGTGTGTATGTGTTTTAAATGTGTGATTAATAGGAGTTGTTTTCGCGTCTGCGGCAGGCTACGTGCACTTTAAACTCCAGTAAACTTTGCGAGGCGCCATGACCTGCTATTAGGAGTGGGAATGTGAGCAGAGATGGGGAACAGAAAGTAGGCTAGCCCCCCCCGCAAAAACACACATACACACACACACACACACTCCACTTCGCCCCCTCCGGCTGGAACAGTCCCAAGCAGCTCACAGTGTTTGTACACAGTATTTGTCTTATTTCATAAGAGCAGGCGATCGTCCAAACTGTGATTTGACATTGGGTCCTGGTTCTTCAAAATTAAGCTTAATGCTAAATTGTCAACAGAATTAGCCATTAAAATAGAAATAAAATTGCATCATAAAATTGCATAATTTTTTTCTGGGACCCGGGAAGCAGATCTTGCTCAACAGATGGATGACACTTTTGTCAGGAGTTAAAGCCGGATATGACTGAGACCCCTCACTCGCCTCCAAGCACCCATACATCCCTTTTTTCTCTTTTTTTGAAACTTTTTTACAGTAACATTTATGGCATTATTTACACAAATGCTGGCTCTCAATTATTACAAAATTAGAACTTCATAGAAGTTTTCAATTGTGCTTCTGTCTCTGCAAATTTAGCAGAGGCACTTATTTTCAGTTTTACACTAGATTTTAATTAAGTTTAGCCTTTTGAACTTTATTATTATTATGAACTGTCTCTTTAAATGTGCTCTCTATCTATGTGTGTGTGTGTAGGATTTATGCTCAGTGACTCACTGGGTTGTCCCTGGCACACACACTCTGAACCTCCATGTTTATGACAGAAGCTGGCCCTCTGCCCGGCCCCAGATCTGCATGAGCCCAGCAACTAACCCCCACACAGCCTGACTTAACCCCTTACTGCTACCGCTATACTTACAGCCATACTACACTCAACTTTATACTGCTTCCATAGTTACAGCTAAATTATACCCAACTTCATACTTCTGCTACACTTGCAACCCTCAACTGGTATGCTTACACCTACTGTACACTCAACTTCATACTGTACTGATATATTTACAACCATTCGACTTCATATCCTTGTTATATTTACAACCACTCTACACTCAGTTTTACTGCACTGTTATGCTTATAACTAGGGATGCACCAATCCAACTTTTTCAGTTCCGATACCGATTCGATATCAGTTTTCAACCTTTACAGCGCAAAGAGAATTTGCAGCGTTTGTCTATACCTTTGTTTTTAGGATTATTATAGTGTTTGTGTAGAAGTTAGCCATACATGTCTTATGTTGTGTTTAGGACATCCTGCACTACTCAGATTTGTCATAGTTTGATGTGTAAATGCTGACAACTACTAGAAACAGTAAGAATAGTATCTATTTTATTGGCCTGCAGAGTTTTCATTATGTAGAGATATTCTATGACTTAGTACTGTGAAGAAAAATAAGGTTAGTGCCAGATGGAAACACTTCTTTATCAGTTTGGAATGCGTCTGGATATAGAATAAACTTATTTGATATCAAATAATGCATTTTTCTATATTCTTTTTTTACTCTCGAACATTACAGAATGTAAAAAAATACTTTCTGATGATGTCGTTCCACATGAGAGTCATTTGGCATGATGGCGTTCCACACAATAAAGCAACGAACATGTATCTCGGAATAAACACTGAAAATATCAAGTGACAGCATGACAAACATGAATTACTGGTATTACACTCAAAACTGCATTACACTCAAATCTCTACTAATACGTACAACCAGTCTATACTCCTCCTAGTACTACTAAGGCATAGAATGTTACGGGTTTGCCCATTACTGCCTCCTGTTGGGCTGGTTTTATTTTGCTATTTGTGTTGTAGGGTGGAGCGCTGGACAGGTGAGGCTGCTCACCTGATCAACTCACCTGTCCATATAAGGGGCTACCTGGCAGGGGTTTGAGGTTCCGCCTCCCTCAGTTTTTCAGCACGCATCATTTTTCTCATTATTATTTACTTTAATAAAATTTATCTTGTTAAACGTTATCCTCATCTGGTCTACCTTCAATATTGCCGAGCCAAAACGAGCTTTCGTTTGGTAATAATGACCATCAAAGTTATTTCATGTATAATTCCTGGGATATAATACCCTAAACAAAAAGAATCTTCTTGAATTTCCCTGAAAATAGGTTTAGGTGTCTATTGTAATAAAAAAAACTTCCTGAAACAAAGGGGCTTTGACATTTACCCCACCTCAGGCACTGTGAGGGTTTCTAAATTTACAATTTATAAAAGGAACAATCCATGTCCTGAAGAAACCAGTTTTGCTGAATTATGTTGGACATATTTTTCTCATAATGGACAATTGTTGCTTCCCCACTTCAGTCTTCCAAAAAGTTTCAAAATGTTTAAAATATGGGGTGAAATCAGAACGTATTCTCTTCAAGTCTTAGTTATTGGGATCCTAGATTCCTCAGTTGAAATGTTTTATATTCTTTTGATTTGTGTGCATATACAATCATTGTGTACACTCATATGGAAAACTCTAATCAGATTAGACACATTCTGTGATGTTCATGTACTGTGGATGTGCTGACAGACACAGCAAAGAGGACAAACTTTTTCCTTTTTGTAACAAACCCACACACTCCTATCTGCACCACAGCAATACTGAGGGAAGAGTATGAACAGAATATTCTCTCCATCACCAGAACATTTTTAAGCAGGAGGGATTTGTTTAGTTCCTACTCACATGGCACCGAATGAATTTATTTTATTGTGGAATAATGTAATGTAAAGTGGCCTCAGTATCACAACGGCCAAAGGACAGATTTTCCTCATTTTGAAAGCAATAGAAATGTTAATTACATAGTTCATTTACAGCTGAAAAATGAACTTATATCCCAAGGCAAAAGTCATATCCCACTTAAAGACTATTATGGATGGAAAGTAATTCTCTCACATCAAGTTTGAAACATAGTTATTTAGTCATGAGGTAAATTATCCCAAAGAAAATCTGTTACAATATCTTATTTCTCTTTTAGCAATATCATTTTTTAAAAACCTAACCAGCTTTGTAAAGGTAGAAATTGACACAAAAATGAACTGAGGTAATTATGGAGACTTTCTTATTTCATATTTCTTTCCCAAGTGCTATATTCACATCCAGTGTAGTGTCTTGGACTACACTCATTTTCCCTCCGTTTTGCCTTCCCGCTTTTCCACACCCAGGATTAAGTTTGCCAAATCATTCCTTTACACCCAGATTGCAAATGTGTTAAGTGCACTGGGTGAAGCCCTCACTTAAAGCATAATACTCCAGCGTGAACACACACACACACACACAGCCACAGCCAATAATTCTCATCTTAACCATCACCATATAATTTAGGGAAAAGTGGAGCAAGCCAAGACAAGACCCGCAGATTCAATTTTCTACCTTTGTGTGTATGTGTGTGTGAGAGAGTGTGTGTTTACTGAGTAGGAGGTGATGTCTAGGACACTATCACTGTGAAGCTCTGGGTCAAATAGCTTGGGTCACATATAATACCACTTCTCTCGAAAAAAGTGAAATACTCCTTAACACACACATGCACATGCTTGCACACGGACACAGAGACACAGCTGTGTCTGTGGGAGGTACTTCCACTGACTCCCATAACGGTTAGATGTTAATACTACACCCAACGCTGAGCTTAACCTCAGACAACATAAGCAAATTTGATAAAAAATTAACTTTTCATAAAAGTTTTTTTTTCTTTTGACGACTTGACAAATTGCACATTCCTGGTCTTATAGATGACAATCAGGTCCTCTTAAACACTTAAAAACCTGTATACAGACAAACACAGCAGGAAATTTTGGCAGCCAGATCAGACATGTTAAAATTACAAGCTTACAGATCTTCTCTTTGCTCATTCTTACTGTCTACCATTGTGGTGTTATCATGAATTAGCCCACTGTCTCAGTCTAAACCCATCGGGGAACACGGCACTGTTTATAGTACTTAAGCTAGATAAAGTGCAGTCTTTCACATCATGCAGAAATTTTGCTCAACCCAATATCCCAAGTACCAACTTATGTGTACGGAATCATGCTGGGGGATATATTACTGTTTGCGAAAGAAATTACAGAGGGCGTTCAACACCCAAAAAAGACAGACATGAGGTGAAATGCGTGTTCTTTGCCAAGTCTTTTGCTGCGCAACGTCACATTAGCGCCAATGCTACACAATGCATTATTCATCCAAGGAGTCTCACCACAGTGATTAGCCGTAACGATGTTGATGTTTGCACAGCTTGACCACTGGAGAAACAGAAACACAGCATCTCCTTAGCTAATTACCACAATATCGTTAAAGACAAAGGATCACTTTTTAATCATGCCAGATTAATGATCGGAGGGGTTGGAGAGCCTTTCAGAGCTCCATCCATCATAAAGCCACAGAGGATGGTGGCTGGCCTACATTCAGACTTTCTCTCTTGGCTCTGAGGGTGGGGTGTAGATTGGAGGGTGAGTTGTGGGCCATAACACCTGCTCTTCAGGACAGGTAATCCACTTGATGACTGAGGAGAGGTTGGGATTTGGCCAGTACATGGATGGGAGACCTCCTGGGAGAACATGAATTGCTGCTAGATGGAGCCAATGGGAGGCTTTCATCGTCAAGATTCATTTTTTATGTCACATATATACAGTAGTTGTACAAGCACAACATACAGAAAAAAAGTAACCTGGTTCACTTATGGTCTGAAGATAGAAGCTCCTCCTGAGTTTCTAGGTTTTGGCTGTAATAACTTGCCGGATTTCAGTAGCTAAAACAGAAAGTTACTATGGTGAGACAAGTCCCTGATTCCAGTCCTTTGATTGTTCTTTAGTCTTCTGGTGCTCTGTTTAGACTGTGATTCTGTAATGTAAAAGTATTCTCCACCTTTGGATGATCATAAAAAGACAAAGAAATGTTATCCTGGTTTCCTGAATAGATTTGGACTGTAGTTTTGATATGGTGCTACAAATCATCCACTGTCTTCAACTGTCCAACACTATCCAAACAAATCAATCTGTCCAGATCAACTACTGACTCTTCTAAGGAAAGCATCAGAGAAAAAAAAACTGCCATCACCCAGGTGGGGGCCAGTTGAGATGCTTCCTAGTGGCTATGCTAATTCTGGGTGCTATTTAAAGGCTACTCTGACTGAAGCTGAAGTTGTGTTCACTGAGGGTGGGATGCTGGCACTGGGAGTGGTTTAAGAGTTCTGCGGGGTGAGGTTTGGCGTTTGAATGTACATACAGTTACTGTTAGTTTTTAGGAGACAAACTTGTTCAGATCAACTTAAATTTTCCTAATTACAGGGACAGTCTCTCACAAGCAACTTGGGGTTTGCTCAGGGGCTGAGTGTGGGAACTTGTGGTAGTACAGTAGAATACAGCAAGGCACCGTTGGGTTCATAGTGAGTATCACCATCTCCCCAGCAACCCGAGTGAGTAACCTGACATCCAGAAGTATGGACACTGAACATCTAGTTTAGGCCATGAAAGTGAGGTCTGGTTTCTGATTGTACAGTTAACAGTTAAGATTAAAAAGTCACTCCTATCCACATCATCTTACATTTCCTAATTACAGGGAGAGCCTTCCAAAATCCACTTGGGGTTAAGGGCCTTGCTCAGGGGCTCAATGTGGGAACTTGCAATGCTAGAGGCAGTACTTGTGGTAGCACTGCAGGCAGAATACAGCAAGGCTCCCAACCATCAGCTGTTGGTTCATATCAAGTATCATACCATTAGTGAGTAATCTTGGGTTCAGAAGTATGGACCTTGAATACGCAGTGTGTGCCATGAAGGTGAGGTCTGGGTTCTGAAATTTTAGCAGCCACATTTCCTAATTACAGGAAGAGTCTCCTAGGGACAGCTTGTGGTTAAGGGCCTTGCTCATGGGCTCAGTGTGGGAACTTGTAGTGCTAGAGGCAGTATTTGTGGTGGCATTGGAGGCAGGAGTCAGCAAGGCTCCAACCCAAGTAACCATAGGTTTTTAGATATGAACAATGAAGATGAGTGCTGAGGGTGAGTTTTGTGTTCTAATTAGACATGGTTATCCAGGGAAAGTCTTCACCTGGGGTTAATAGCCTTGGTTAGAGGCTCAATGTGGGAATGTATAGTGCTAGAGGCAGAACTCTTGGTAGTGTTAGAAGCAGCATATAGCAAGGGCAAACTCATGACTACTTGATTGTGGGCTGGTACTAGGCCTCCACCACCCCAGCAACCCCAAAGAGTACCACTACCTTGGATTCTAAGGTATGGATCCTGAACCTCTGGTACCATTTATGAAGGAGATCCATGGGCCCTCTGAGTTGGGTTTTATAGCCAGAGGGTAAGGTATGGGCTCTCATGTACCACTTTTGCCCCCAATATCAGTATTGTGTTGGAACTAGGGTGCATTGAAAACATCAATGATCATGGTCAATGAAAATATCAAACAGCAAAACATGCTTAAGTGAAACTCTATTTAGAAGTGCTTTTAGCATCCAAACTACTCATTTGTGTCATCTATGTTATATCTGCATGTTTTTGCTTTTGTTTGTTATTTTTATTGGTTAAATTTGGTGAAATTAATAAAAGTGACCAGTACTAGCACCCTACACAGTTAGATCTAAAGGTTGGGGAAAGTTTAGGCACTGAGAAAATGGTGTGGGCTTTACGGCTGGGGTAGAGGCTATGGGTGTGAGGGAAGGGATCTGAGGATGAAGTGAGATGTCCAACTTTTCTGGCTTGTCCATATGTCTTTAATAAGCAAAAATATGCTAACTGATGTCCAACATATTAGAACCGGTGTTTGTGCAACACCACATATTTAATCTTGATTTGACAAACTACTTTATCTTAGGCATTTTTTTTAATTATGTCCATGCAGAACCTTTAAACAATGCCACTTTTAGGAGTTTCTGCATTAAAAAGTTTATGGTACACCTTTCTCAGTTTACCACATTAGCTCTCACATCAGAAAGAAACTGGTTTGATCAACCAAGAGATGAAAAAGACAGAATGTGGTTGTCTCCAGGGGTATGAGAGAGAGAGAGAGAGAGAGAGACGTAGAACATAAAATAAGAAGACAGAGGCAGTCTGAGAAGTAAGTTGGCTTCTCAAGAGACTTTGGTTCAGGTAGGAGATTCCCAGTTGGAAGGAAGTTGTTCTGCCTTTGTGAAAGCTTGTGGAGAGTCGACACCGAGAAAGAGAAGCAAGAGCAAGAAGAAGAAAAGAGCGAGAAGAAGAAAAGAGGTGAGATGAGTATAAGATGATGGTGGAGATAAGTTGGAACAAAAGCAGCGATTGAAACATCTAGAGTTACACAAGAGACTCACTGTGATCACAGCATGACAAAATGAGCATCCAGAGCAGAATGAAAGTAAGAGAAGTAGTGAAGAAAAAGTAAGTTGATCATTAAGGGTCTGTTTTGCATTTTCATGCTGGTGCAGGGCGGCACAGTGGGGCAGTGGTTAGTGCTGTTGCCTCACAGTGAGAAGGTCCTGGGTTTGATCCTTGTGTTGATCCTCGTTTCAATGCGGAGTTTGCATGCTCTCCCCGTGTTTGCGTGGGTTTTCAGTTCAAAAGCATGTGAGCATAGGTTGATTCATTCATTCATTGATTCCTTATCTGAACCGCTTAATCCCAACTAGGGTCGTGAGGGGAGACTGGAGCCAATCCCGGGAACTACGGGCACAAGGCAGGGACCAACCCTGGGCAGGCACCAACACACTGCAGGGCACACACACTCACACAATCACACTCACAGTCACAGGGCCCCTTATGGGGCCAATTTTAGAGTTGGCAATTAACCTACAGTGCATGCCTTTGGACTGTGGGAGGAAACCGGAACACCCAGAGAAAACCCATGTAAACATGAGGAGAGCATGCAAACTCCACACAGAAAGCCCCTCTGGCCAACCCGGGGATCGAACCCAGCACTAACCACTGCGCCACCTTGCCGCCTCATAGTGTAGGTTTATTGGTTAAACCAAATTGGCACCATAAGGTGTGACTACAAGTGTGCGTGTGTGCCCTGCTGTGTGTTGGCGGCCGCCCAACGTTGGTTTCCGCCTCATGCTTGTAATCCCGGGATAGGCTGTGTTTCCCGCGATCCCGATAGGGATTAAGCAGTACAGATGAATGAATGAATGAATAGAATCTTGTGCAGTTTGGAAAGACATTAAGGACACATCATATTGTGTAAGTCAGACTGCCTTTGGAACTTGTTTTCAAGGTGCTCTCTCATTCAAACCAGAAAACAAGTTGCTGATGCTGCTTATAGTGTCTGTTTAGAAATTCTGTGACTACAATCGCTAACTTCAGTTACCTGAGTCACCATCAACCTCTGAACTTTTCTTCTCCACATAATTCACTATCAGAGTTGAAGCGACAACACTATCCACTATCCACGCCACTTTGCCACCCCAGTAGAACTATAATGCATTTGCAATTGCACCAGGGATGGTGACGTCAGTACTCTTTAATCCATCCACACTTACACTGGATTTACACTACACAAAACTGAATTTTGGTTACTATTTGGTATCTATGGAGTTAACATAAGTAGACTGTGCCATGATTCAAGTTGTGACTTTCATGTGTTTGATTGTCTTCAAGCCTTTATTGGATTATTGGATGTAAACATGTCAATGGAAAAAAGTAACGGCTGTAATTATACTGTATTATTATCATACCTGAACAAATTGCAAGTGGAAACCCAAAATTACTGGGAGGAACGGTCTGTTAATGGATTGCTGATGTATATCCGTATGTTATATGTTGTAAAACCCCTTTATCATTATTTCATTTCAGGGACAAAAGTTAGCTTGATATCCATAAAAGGTCACCTAAGGTAATCCGAAGGGACACCAACTGGAAAGCAAACTGCTCAACTATGGTTTCAAGTTCACCTGGAATATGAACTCCATTTCGTCTGCTCATTTGCATTGGGTTTTACGGTTCAGCTTCTCAGATCACTGGTTCACCACTTTAAATACCGCACTGTACATTTCTCATTCCTTGAACTATTGAGACAAGTTAGGAATAAACAGGTGAACTGACAATAACATCTCGCTTTGCATGTGGACACGAGCCAAAAACTGTTGACATTTAAAACTGGCCAACTCTGGTCAGTGCCACTGGAAAATGAAGCAGCGTTAGCACGTGAACATGTTAGCATAAGCACAACCTCATTTATCAGACAATTTGAGAAACAAACTAAACAACATGCACACATGGCTCTCTCTTCTAAACAATTCTTCCTTTCAAAAAAAGAGAAAAAGAGAGCGAGGTGGAGAGAGGAAGGAGAAAGAGCTGTGGAAGCAGAAATATAGTTGAAGTAGGGGGTGAGAAACAAGGGAGAAAGGAGAGATAATGGGAGAAACAAAGAAATTGAAACTTATTGATATTACTGTATGACATGAAAAAGAAGCAAGACAAAATATGGACATTAAGTGGTTAGTCTGTCTGTACATCCTGCAAAACACACACACACACACACACACACAGATGGGAGGCAAATTTCAGCCGTTATTTTTAACCAGAAATCTTGAAAGTGAAGCCAAATGAACTTCTTCTTAAGTCTCTAAATTTGACCATCACTTCCTTTTCTCCTACAGAGAGCAGATTAACTGTATCAACTAAGGGACGAATGATATATGGTTTTATCCTTCCTGTCATAATCAAATCAAAAATCTTTTATACAGCTTGATAAAAAATTCTTTCTCTCTCTCTCTGTATCCCTCCATCCCAGTTACCTTCTCATAATGTTGGGGTACTCGAGACCAGTCTCAGAATCGCTTTAACTTACAGAAACCACACATACCGTCAGAATCACAAGAACGTAACGGACATTATATTCATTCCTCTGTACATGAAGTAATTCTGTGCACAACAACTGAAGCAATTGCTAAAAAAGGGCATGAATTGCATTATTTGCAATGTAAACATGCGTTAGCACTCCCGACTCTAATGTAGAATGCCATCATACGCAAAAATGTAGTTATCTTCCAGAAAGGCCAAATGCATCTCATTTTATAGACCAAAATAAGTCCAAATCGGCTCAAAATTACCCAAAACTTTAACATTTCTTCATTTTCAATTAATCAGAATTTTTTAATCTTAGAGAGGAATCAAAAGGGAAAAAATAAACGTAGAAAAATGTATTATTTGTTATAAAATTAGTTATATCCAGATAGATACAAAATAAAATAAAAGATCCACACTCAGTATCTGCTCCCTCACTATCTCCTCCCATTTTCTCACTTCTCTCTCTCTCTCGTTCTTCCAATTTCCATCTTTCTATCTCACTTTCGTTCTTTCTGGGACCCCCCCCCTTCTCTCTCTCCATATCTTCCTCCCTCTTCACATCTCTATCTTCTCTCTTTTTTTCCCCATCTCCCACTCTCCCTCAGTCTCTCCCCACTTTCTTTCTTTCCTCATTGTCTTCCCATGTCTCTTTCGCTTCCGATTTCCATCTCTCACTCTCTCTCTCCATATCTCTCCGAGACTTTCTGCTTCTCACTATTTTCTCTGTCCTTCAGCCCTCCCACTCCCTCTTCATCTCTCCAACCCTCTCTTACACTCCCTTCTTTTTCACCTCTCTCTCTCTCTCTCTCTCTCTC
This sequence comes from Distichodus sexfasciatus, assembly GCA_032718565.1. NCBI lineage: Eukaryota > Metazoa > Chordata > Actinopteri > Characiformes > Distichodontidae > Distichodus > Distichodus sexfasciatus. The sequence continues at coordinate 142,208 of JAVGVS010000087.1, forward strand.
CCTACCTCCTGTCCTAAAGCTACAAGCAGAGTGAAAAAGTAACATATCAAAACTTAACGTCATTTCCTCATGTGAATAATGCTGAGTTCAATATTATTTTGTTTGGAACTCAACACCATTTTTCCCCCCGTCTTCCGCTCCTGTGCACTCCAGGGCAAGTTCTGCTGAAGTACTGTGGGCCCCCCTACACACACACACACACACAACATTCGCTCAAGGCAATCCACTTCTGCAGCAGCAGGCCAGAGGGAATGGAAGATTGAGAGATAAAGAGCTTACGGAGACCCGCTCACACTCCTCTCTCTCTCCTTCTCTCGCAGGTCAGTGTGTGAGTGTACAGATGGGGTGTCCTGCGGTGTTAATCTGACTAGCTGCTGGCTAATGCTAACCGGATGTGTTCAGCACCTCACGCTGCTCAGACTAACATGAATACTGACATCTGTGTAGCTCACAGATTAGACCTCCTCACGGTAATGCTGCACATGGGTCGTGTCCCGAGCCGCGTACTGCCGCTCTTAATAGTATGGTAGGTAAGGTGCTCTTATCGTACTTTTCTATGCGGTAGTATGCATTTTAAGGTGATAGCCAGGGTTGTAGCTTTATGGCTCTCTATGCACTATATAGTGCACATGGAGTCACACGCGCCCTATTCGACTTGGTACACCACATAGGGCAGGCAAGTGACTTTTTCTTCAAATATTGTGCACTATGCTCGAAATGCTCTGCCCTCGCTCCACTCTGCTTTCATGCTCGCTTGACTTGGTGCTGTGTTAGAAACGTCAAAGCTATGGCGTTAATTTTGTGCCAAATTGTGCGCAGCGGAACTTTGGTAAGCAAAATCTCTCAGCGCTCAACTCTACCTTCCTCATTTATCAGCATCAACAGATATTCATTCATTGATTTATTCATTTTTCCGAATCCCAATCGGGGTCGTGGGGAGGACTGGAGCCTATCCCGGGAATTTCCCCGCAAGGCAGGGAACAACCCTGGGCAGGTGCCAACACACCGCAAGGCACACACACTCACACAATCACACTCACATTCACACTTTACGGGGCCAATTTAGAGTTGCCAATTAACCTATAGTTCTCCACACAGAAAGGCCCTACGGCAGTCCACGCGATTTGAACTCAGGACATCCTCACTGAGAGGCAGCAGGGCCAACCAGTGCACTACCGTGCCGCCCACAGCATCGACATATATATGTGTGAAAAATATTGGCCGTTCATTTCCATATCATACATCCCTATAATAGTAATGTCACTTTAGACAGGAGGTCTGTTTTTATTACAAGAGAAGTTTTTGTTTCATTTAAGGAATAAAAATGTCAGAAGATATTTCTGCTGCTTTTTGTGATTTGATATCCAGTCTAATGATCGGTGGCCCCCGAACTGAATTCAATCGAAATCGTATCGTATCACGGCAGTCTTTGTGATATTGGCAAACATCAAACCGGTGTCCATTAAATCGCTATAATATCGTATCATGATGAAACTTGTGATTTACACCCTCTTTTCGCTCTAAATCTTTCCATTATTGCTGGAACTTTTTACCTAATGAAGACTGGACTTTACATACAAACCTGACCATGGAAGTACACAAAGATTTGCCAAATCTCAGGTTTTGTCATCTTTTAGCAAACACATCGATACACATAAAACCCTGTCCAAAGACATTCACACACAGAGTCTATTTCCCTCTCTTTCTGCTTGTCTCCTTTTTGAGGCATTTTTTTCTGTTATTAAAATATTAGCTTATATAAGTAAAAAATATGTTAATATGTCAGGAAATATCAGAAATCGCAAACAATGTGGTCACTATGTTTTTGATATTGAATAATACACGAATACACATCAAAAGCAACTCTCTCCCTCTCAGCTTCTCTCTCTCACTCACATTACACTTTATTTAGAATATTGATCTTTTATTATATTATATAATACCATAATTAACTACTTAGCGACAACCAAATATGCTATTAACTTTAAAATGATTACAAATGGACACACACATTTACACACGCAATACCCACAAAACCTCTTCTGCTCCGCCAAACCAGCAGATGGCTACGATTAGCGCATAAACGATAACGAGATTCCAGTGCGATTAATGTGCAGCAGTTACGGTTTAAAAATGTGAGGGATTCTAGCTAATACGATTATGAGGCGAGGAGGAGGAGGATGGAGGGACGTACACACGGCGCAAGAACATCACCCGGCGTTATTTAGGACCGTTATTATCCCCTTGTTATTGTTTAGGCAGCTGTCGCAAAAACGCTATGGGCCACCATCCAGAAATGTTCTCACACAAACAGACACACACACACTCATACACACACATATATATATATACACACACACACACACACAGAATTTGGACGCTTGGAGAGCTGCGAACAGCAAGCATGCCTATAATTTCTCATCCATATGTGTGTCTATGTGTGTGTTGTATGTGTGGGTGGATGGGTGTGGAGTGTGTCAGTTGCACATACCCATGTGTCAGGGGTTCACCGTTACACAAACACACTGCAGCCTCCACTGATATTGGGAAAGAGAGTTTAGAAGCAACCAGATCGCATTAAAGTCTGATTTATACTTTTCTGTGGAATTGACGTTGTACCTACGTCATAGCTACATCATTATGCATCCACTTGCTAGCATTGCATCTTCTCCTGCGCATCTCCCAGCTGCGACTTCACCTTTGTTGGTTTCTAATTTGAGCCAATATTGACTAAACTGAGGTGCAGCTTAAGTGAGCAACTTTTAGTGGGTGAACACAGCACACAGTGCACCACAATGAAATGTGATCTTTGCATTCGACCCATCCGGGAAGAAGTGGTCGGCAGCTTTTTTGGCCGCGCCCGTGGAGCAGTGCTTGGAGACAGTACCAAGCTCAGAAGTGTCTTAGTGGCACCTTTACCAATCCAAGACTAGAATCGTGTTCCTTCCGATCACGGGGCGTACTCTATAAACATTAGGCCTACACACCACGGCCTACTGGAGGAATCTGTAAAAATGTAAAAAATCCAGCAAGTCTGTGGAAATCTCTGTGGCTATCGATTGAGTTGTTACAGAAGTAGAGATACAGATACCTGGACATTGGGTATCGGTTGATTCTGATTAACAAAGAAGTGATTCTTTAATAAGTTGCATGTCTCAGTGTGTGGAAGAGACTAGGATCATTGGGCCTCACTGTTACTGTTACTGTTGTTAAGAAGAAATTTGGTCTTCCCCAATGTTTTCTTATTTTTGTTTTTTTACTATGTGCAAATTTTATTGCATTCATGTTTAGCTGTTGGGTTTCATCAGTTCTACCGTTGTATATTTTTCTATTTAATTAAAAAAAATAGCACTGTTCACAACAATTTCAGTTATTTAACAAAATGGGTTTGTTATATAAATACAACTACAAAATGTTGTTCTTTATTAAAACTGCAAACATTTTCTTTTTGTTTAAGAGTCTTTATAAACATCTTTATAAACACATTAAGGTGTTTTCTGCCAACTTCACTTTTTGATTTGAAAACAGTTTGGCAGTTTAAGGGCCTGTTTACACGTATGCGGATATTTTTATAAACACATATTTTTTTAAAAATGTTTGGGCCTTTCATTTACACATAAACAGAGTTTTAGCCACCTTAAATGCATATTTTTTAAAACACCCTCCAAAGTAAAGATTTTTCAAAACGCTGGATTCTGTGGATATGTGTAAATGAAAGGCCCAAACGTATTAAAAATATGCATTTAAAAAAAGGCCTTTTTTTGTTTAAAGCAAATGTCGTGCAAACACAATAATAAAAATAAGTACAAAACAAATTTGTTCATAAAAAACCAACATAGACTTTACTTAGGAACTGTGTGAACAAATTGGTGCATTGCATTTACTGTTGGTACTCAGTTTCCAAGTCATTTTCCTAGGGCTGAAGCCGGAAGTGACAACATGTGTGCCCCGTTTCTCAGACATCCAACCAAATATCTCGGAGCAGCGCAGACAATCCAGAGTTTGTCGTTTATTAAGTGCCAATGCTAAATTGGTTAGTTGATGTTGCTAAAAACAAATGCCTAGTTCGCCGAACAGAAAATCTAACAGGATCAGTTATAAAGTTCTGAGTTCAACTCTGCTGTGACACACGGAACGCATCCAATTCGGTTTCATTGTATTTTCAGCGGATGTGATGTAATCTCGTCAACCGAATCTCGGATTCAAATCTTGGATTTGAATGCAGCATTAGCTCAGGAAAAGGTGAACCACAAGAAAACTAATAGCACACTTCTCCTTAATGCTTGCACCTCCTTATGGCTAAAAGTGGGAATGGCAGCATTAATGGAGATACCGCCTTGTGACCAAAAGCAAGAATGACAGTCGGAATGGTGGTGCCCTCTTGTGGCTGAAATAGGGCAAGACTGCCTTCATTTTGGCGCCCCTTGTGGCCAAGCGAGTTAATGACAGCTATAATGGCAGTGCACCCTTGTGGACAAAACAGAGAATGCCAGCCTCAATAGAGATACCGCCTTGTGGCCAAAATAGGGAATGGCAACCGGAACGGTGACGCCCTTGTGGCCAAAAAGAGGGAATGACAGCTGCAATGGCAGTGCACCCTTGTGGACAAAATAGGGAATTCCAGCGTTAATGGAGATGCCGCCTTGTGGACAAATAAGGAATGACAATCAGAATGGCAGCACCCCTTGTGGCCACACTAGGAAACTACAATTTTTAACCTGAAAAAGTGGGGAAAACAGCGTTGCAGTTTGGCTAATGTGAAGAAACGCAACAGGTCTTCTCAAAGAGCTGATAATTCATGAACTGTGTCTCTACAACAAAACCTGGATAAGAGTTGACTTAAGAACTGAAGAAGTTTGCAGCCCAAAAACAAAGTGACTGTTGTAGCCAGAAGTATATATCAGCCGTGTTTTGACCTGCTCTGCAGCAATCAAGGTCACTAGGGAACATCTGCAACTGAAATAGTGAGTTACAGTGGATAGTGAAGCAGAATGTTGTTGCAGCAGATCGCAGGGGGAAAAAGGGTGAAGTGAAGTTAAATATTCATTCTCTCCTCTCTCTTTCTTATACACACACACTATTCACGGGAGTGTTACTGTCATTCACTCGTTTAGAACAGTACAGCTGCTACTCTAAGAAAGTGGAAGGAACTCAGATAGGAGAGATCTAGGGAAGTCAGAAAATGCTTGTGGTTAAGTTCCTCTTATGAAAGAGCGAGAGAGAGAGGTTGCTCCCTTTCTCTGCATTCCCTTTTTTAACATTTTCCAAGTAGCACACACACACACAAACACACCCATACACACACTCAGATTTACTTTCAGATTGTGTGTGTGTGTTCAGAGAGAAGTGCTCTGTGTTTTCACTCTCTCCACCCTCTGGCTTTTAGAGGTCAGAAGTCATCAGTCCATCTTTAGCTTGTTCTAACAGAAGCACAAAGTGTCAGACTACATCAGGAACACACTCACACTCCCCCTGTGTGTGTGTTTGTGCTTGTGTGTGTGTGTTTTCCCACTCCTGAAGAGCTTAGCAGACGTTCTCGTTGTCCGCAGAGCTGTAAGATATATGAGCGTGGGGAACCTCACTGGGTGCCTGTTCTCTCTCTCTTTCTCTCTCTCTCTCTCTCTCTCTCTCTGTATCTGCTGTCTAAATGGAAAGCTGGCTCTGAAACGGGAGGATGTGTGTTTCAGAGAGCGGGAGGAAATGAGGGGGAGGAAGAGAAAGAGCAGCAACAGGTTCTGAAGAAGTTTGCAGCCCATGGCACAGCAGCCAATCGTTCTGGACATGGACGAAAGAGTAAAATTGATGAAAGGTTACAACAAAGGATTCTGTACACATTTTCCAACTCCAAGCCTTGGATTTAAGCATTCTTAGGTGATATGTATTTGTGTAATTAAGGAGGATGTTGCCTAAAGTGAGTAATACCCTATATAAAGGTCTGCGAAATTATCATCCAACATCTTTACCGTAGTCCAATCATGGGCCAAAAAAGAGATTTAACTAACACTGAAAAGCCATAAATTGTAAAATCCGTGTCAGAGGGATGCAACGCTCTTGAAGTAGCTAAGCTATTGAGGAGTGATCATCAAACAATGAAATATGTTGTTGCATAAAGTCAACAGGGTCATAAAACACAGGTGGAGAAGAAAAGATGCAAATGAACTGCAAAAGACTTGAGAAGAATTAAAGGTGAAGCTACCTGAACCCATTCTCCTTAAGTGCCATCATATCCTACAACTGCAGCCTGCCTGGTGTACCAGGTGTTGAGAGCTCAGAGTGTCAAATGATGAGTAAAAAGTGTGTGTGTGAGTGTGTGTGTGTCTGTGTGTGTGTGTGTGTCTGTGTGTGTATGTGTGTGAGAGAGAGAGAGAGAGATGCGAAAGGAGTTCAAGAAAGGGGAGAGTGAGAAAGTATTTGTGAGACAGAGACAAAAGAGAGAGAAAGATGACAATGTTTAAGGTAACGGTCAGCTGTTAAACATGGCGCAGACACACTTGACATTAACCGAGTCTAGCCCATAAGAACTGCAACTCTCTTTCTCTCTTAGTGAGTGTGTGTTTGTGTGTGTGTGTGTGTGTGTGAGAGAGAGAGCGAGAGAGAGAAACACAGGGAGGATTCTCAGTGTGTGTTTACTTTGCATTTATTTGTTTATGTTTGAGTGCCCCAAGCCCAAATCTGACCTAACATGACAAAGTTACCAAGTAGGAGAATCCAGTGTGTGTGTATGTATGTGTGTGTGTGTGTGTGTGTGTGTGTGTGTGTGTCCATGTATTAATCGCATTGTGGGGACCTTTTTGTCCCCTAAAACCACTTTTATCTGTTTTTTGGGGCTTTTTGGGGACATTTGAGAGGTCCCCATGAGGAGAAATGACTTTATAGAAAATGTGCTTGTTTTATTTGAGAAACTAAAAGAGGTAAAATGTGCTTTTGGTTACTGAGGTTAAGGTTAGGGTTAGGATTAGGTGTAGGTGTAAAATTATGTACTTTAGTTATTATGGGAGTCTATGGAAAGACCTCACAAAGATAGTAATACAAGACTGTGCGTGTGTGTGTGTGTGTGTGTGTGTGTGAGAAAGCGTGTGTGTGTGTGGAAGCGTTTGTGTGTGTGGAAGCGTACTGGAGCAGCTGGTACTGAGCTGAGCTCACAACAGCCAGAGGAATTCCATCAAGTCCAGGCAGGATCCATCCCCTCTAACACACACACACACACACACAGCACTGCAGGGCCGGCCTGTAAATGACTTATTAACGTAACTGACAATAGGTGTTGGAGGAGAGAGAGAGAGAGAGAGAGAGAGAGGATGGATGGATGGATGGATCGATGGATGGATAGAAAAATACATAGATAGATGGATGGATAGAAGGAGGGAGGGAGGGAAGGAGGACGGACGGACGGACGGGCGGACAGTTAGATAGATAGATAGATAGATAGATACGAGAGTGAGACATGGATGGATAGATAGACATTGTTTGCAAGCTGCCCATTTTTAAACACACACACACACCTGTGGGCATGCATAGGGGTCAAACTACTGGCAAGTAACCTGTTTTCTGTGTGCGTGTGTGTGTGGTGCTTTACTACCCTGTGTAACCTCCCACCCCTGACCTTTGTGTGTCAGGTGCAGGGTGGGATGGAAGAGGGCTGTTACTGTGGGAACTGAGCTCTGTCTCATTCTCACTGCCTACTGCTTTAAACACACACACACACACATAGTGCTGGGGTAACTCAAGATTTGCGTCTGGATCCAACTGCCTGTGCAGGTGGCATATATTCAGCTAGTGTGTGTGTGTGTGTGTGTGTGTGTGTGTGCGCGTGTTGGACCTCAGACAGCACTGACATACTATGGCATGTGCAGTAATTGGTGTATGGTTGACATCTGTTCCCCTTCCATTGTGCGCACACACACACACACACACACAAAGGTCAAAATTTGTCCATTATATAGGACTATAATAATAATATAATATAATAATTATATAGGAATATAATAATAATAATAATAATAATCTGATGAGTTGTAAGGTAGTATGTTTTAATCCTTGTACATGTTGACATCTGTAATACACACACACACACACACAAGCATCGAGTTCTGTTGCCATTTACCAGCCAGTACTCACTAACATTTCACAGCGCAGATGCAGAGACACACGAGTTACTGATTTCTTGACAGTGGATTTGGAGCATGAAACTCACCCCAAACCGCTCCACACTGAACCCAGACTAGAACCAGATTTCCCCTGTAGGGGACGATTATTAAAACAGATGGGTCACAAAAAAGAGGGATCCTCTAGATTGCTTCATTTTCGTTCAGATGCAAATCTGGACACGTCACACAGGCCCCAGAAGCCAACACTAGCACTACAGTGGATACCTGAGAAAACCACTGTGGCAATTAAAATAGGCTGGACAGACAAATGACACTGGACCAGCACAACTTTAGGGAAGTGAAAAAGAAAACAGATTGTTTCTAGTGTGCAGAGTAACTGAGGGATCAGCGATAAACACCATGATATAACACATCGTAAAAGCAATTTGTACACTCTTTCACAATTCCTCTTTTGGCATAAATCACACCACCATGTATTTCACAAACTGGACACATATAGCAGCAAACATGTTCCCCTGCTCTGTCCTGAGTTTCGGCTGAAAGAGAAAACAGGGGACGCTTCCTATTTTTTCAGAGAACAGGAACGTGAGAAGAAACTTGGGACAACCACTCCCTACAGCAGCTATAAAGAGAGAAAAGGGGGTGGTGAAGGAGGAAAAGAAAAACAGAGAACGAGAGTGACACGAGAAGCGATTGGTTTGGTCAGCGCCAGGACGTGGGGGTTAAAGGGTCACCGCTATCGGAGTCAAAGGTCAAAGAGCATTAAGCATTTGATTCAGAATTGTCAACACACATTAATCACATCAACACAAACACGCGGGACGCGGACATGAGCGGTGTAGAGGCAGAAATGAAACGTACTCCCTCACGCTCTCACACACACAAATACACTGCCATATTTCTTAGGTACGTCCATGATAAATTGGCTCTCATAATTACTAGATCTGCTGCCGCCCCCCGGGTCGGTCGTAGGGTCTTTCTGTGTGGAGTTTGCACGCTCTCCCCGTGTTCGCGTGGGTTTTCTCCGGGTGCTCCCGCTCCCTCTCACAGTACAAAAGCATGCACTGTAGATTAATTGGTGACTCTAAATTGGCCTGTAAGGTGTGAATGTGAGTGTGATTGTGTGAGTGTGTGTGTCCTGCGGTGTGTTGTTCCCGGCAAAGGCTCCGGTCTCCCCCGCGACCCCGGTTGGGATTAAGCAATTTGGATAATGAAGGAATGAATTACTAGATCTAAATAATGTTTTACTCATCTTTAATCTCAAGAACCAAAAACTAATCTTCACTCTTTTATTCATTTATTCATTTTATGTGTTTAGTTGGTAGCGTAGCGGTTAGGGCGTTCGACCTGTGATCGGAAGGTCGCTGGTCTGAATCCCAGAACCGGTAGAGTTACCACTGAGCACATAGCAATTTAGAGTTACCAATCAACCTGCAGCTCATCCTTTTGGACTGTGGAACTAAACTAGAGAAAACCCACACTAAAACGGAGAGAACACACAAACTCCACGCGGAAGGACCCCACTGCTGACCCAGGGATCGAACCCAGGACCTTTTTCGCTGTGAGGCGGCAGCGCTAACCCCTGCGCCACCGTCTCTTTTCTTTTTTCAAAAAGAACATGGAACTTTTCTGAACAAAGTGTTCTTTTTCCAATCAGTTCAATCCGTCCCATACACAAAAGTCTTCACACACCACAACAATGGCAATTTAGGCTCTTATCTTTTAGGAGCTCAAATCCATCTAACAACCTGCTCACACACATTAAATGAATGAATTTAGATGCATGTTAGTGCTGAATGACGTCCAAATACCATCACACACATACATCATCCATAATTATTCTTTTTATTACTCCTAAATGACTGTTGGTGAGAAATTGCCAGTAATATTTAGGGTTATTCTGATAGCAATTACTCATTTGGCCACATTCAGCTTTCCTGGTAAAGCCTGGGTGTTACAACAGAAAGAGAGAGAGAGAGATTTCAGTTTCTAATAAAGTAAGAACTAGTCAAAACAGAACTGCAGTATGACCATCTAATGATCAGAAACAGATGCATTACTAGGATGGTTAAAGTAAGCGTTCACACGTAACATTATGACTAGAGGTCAACCGGGGCTGATAACCGATATTTGGAACCAATATGCAAAAAAATAGAAAATCTTGTAAAAATGTAGAATTTTTAGCTGAAATTCTCCTCTTCTCCTTCTCAGGGCTTCACACTGCGCTCGTGTCTGAGTGTGATGTGAGTGATAACAAGACTTCAACGTTGATTGGTACAACTCGTGTGACATATAGCCAATCAGTGACTGTTGTGGGTGGGGCATTAAATGAAGCAGCAAGTCGAGGGCAAATGGCACAGAGAGAAGAGACGGCAGTAGCGTACTTTATATCGTTTATTTATCGTATATTTATTACTGTAATTACTTTATATCAGTGATGGTCAAAATTAAACACCGAAACCGATAATTGGCGAAAAGTCTAATATCGGCCCCCAATAATTGGCCCGATAACCAATAATCGGTCGACCTATATTTAAGTTACTGAGGGAGGGAGCAAGGTACCATCCCCAAGCACTGTTCCCTGGGGGCTGCTAAACAAAGACGCTGCCCACAACTTCTTGGTCATTCTTTTCCCATTTGCTTTAATGCATTTTAATCAAAGTCTTTCTACTCGGCCAGTTCTTATGTCACAGCTACAAAACTTTTTCTTGCGGAAATGCATCTCTTGTTTCATATGTGCTCATTCATTGTTTTTACAATATTATTTTTCAATATTAATTTACAATTATAAAAATATAAAACATTAAATGAGAAGGCGTATCCAGACTTTTGACCCACAACCCACACACATCTATTCAAATAAATGAATGTTTAGGTGAAAAGGTCTATATCTTTGTGTGTAGTTTAACACAGGCCAGTAATGAGCAGATGATCTCCCTCTCACATATACATATACGTGCGCACACACACACCACTCAACACATGATTGTCACTGCTCCACTGCCCCAGACTTCCTGTCTTCCCCTCATTAACTGTAAATGAGCAATGAGTCATCCCTCCATTTCTTCCTGTCAAACTGACGGCAAACTGGGTACCAATCTCATTGGATCTGGGAATTTCCCCTCCTGAACGGACCCACACACACACAATACACACATTAAGGAAACATGAAATGGCTCTGTGGAAAGCACCCGCAGCCGTGATTCTGCAAGACGTGCTTCTTGGATTACTTGGATAAGATTTGCAAGTGCAGGAGATTGGAAATGCTTTAACAACAACAGATGAAACTATTTGGTTAGATTTTATGTGTGTGTTTACAAGAAGATCTCAGGATTACATCATTTAGGGAGGTGCCTGAAAATACACTTCTCAATCTACAACAAACAAAAACAATATTTCAAGTTACTTTTAATGACAGATGTTTTGCTGGTTTAAGATCCAAGACATTTTTCAGTTTTTCTTATCAAAGTGGAATTCAAAAAGTGCAAATAAATACATGAAGTACATGAACATGAAACTGAGCACTTATGAATTAAACTCTAATTAATATAATGTTTATTTATTTAATTAAATTCAAACTAAAACTTAATTAAAGCTATCTGGACTAACTTTATATATTTAATAAAATTGATCCACCTAACTTTTCATCCCAATCTAATGTCCATTTTCACACTTCAGTGAGAAAACACAATTATAATTTCGTTTTAAATTCATAATTTTAGATTTTAAACCTTATAATTAGAAGGAAACCCTGCCTTGCACCCATACATTCTCAGGATAGGCCCCGGTCCCCCTGCAGACCCAGTTGGGATTAAGTGGTTCGGATAATGACTGAATGAACGAATGAAGAATCTGAGTTCCGAACACCCTTTAAGTCCATTTTCATGTGCTTCTTTTACGTCTGGCAGCGAATTTGCCCCCCAACTGAAACTTTATTAGCCCACTATTTGCGCTGGAGTTGGTTCCATGGAAAAAGAAAAAGGAGGCAGGTTAGAAGAGAAGGACTGAGTGCTTTAGAAAGAGACATAAAGTCTTCATTGATCCAAAGCCTCTCAGTGGAGTAGAGTCTTCACTCCGAGATGACCTGCTCCGCTGTGGACAGGCACCAGTATTGTTCATTACACACAATACTCTAAGATGGCTAATTATTGTGACCAATTACCAAGCTAATTAACCAATTATCCGTGTGAGCAATCTACCGGCTGGGGAATGAAAAAAAAAAAAAATCAATGACCGCTTCCTATTCCAGCTAAATGGCTAATGCAGTCGTTCTCTCTCTCTCTCTCTCTCTCTCTCTCTATCCTTACCTTTACTTGACATGGTGGTTAGGGCCATGAACCAATCAGAGAGTTCTAGGTGCAAATTGAGCTCACTCTCTATACTGTCCTATTGACTTATAGCCAATAAAAAGGTCATGAGGAGCCTTCGTAATCACGCCACTTTCCTCCAGAACAACTGAATGTCCACTTAGGTCTGATTGCTGTCACACAAAAACTGTTCTGATGAGTTTTGGTTTTGCTCAATGTTGTACTGTATGGTTTTTTCCCCCAAAGCATGGAAGTTACAAATCCTGGCATTTCCTGGGTGTCTACTGGTAACCAAGGAAAATCCTGTTAAAATGAGAAGTTACTTCATACTCCATAAAGTTATACATAGTTTATATTTTGCCATTTTATGGGTTTGAAACAGTTTAATTGTGAAGATTGTTTTCTAGCAAGTAATGTTTTACTGATACTCCACTAACTTATTACAAATGGAGTAATATGACGTAGTGAAAATTCAACAAAAGTTAACCTGTTAAGCCCTGAGCTAAAAATGATGCCCAAAATAAAATGTGTATATCTCAGCAACCACAATGTCTATTTTTATGCTTTTGGTATCGTTATAAAGACACAAACACTTGTGAGATTACTGTGGAATTGGCATACATGTTACTGGGTCAGAATAAAGGAAGATGCAACACAGCAGAACATGGAACAAAAATCATGTTCGCCAAAAAAAATACATATTATCTGCGTAATCTGGGCTTTCATATGATATACGGTATGCATGGTTAGCCATAGTAGTATAGATTCTACAGCCGTATTTCTTCCACGTAGACCTACGCAGTGTTTTTGTTTGTGTTTGGTGTTGGAATTGTGTTATGTTTAGGTGGAATTTGTTGTTTGAGATTTATAGACGAAATTCTATCGGTTGATGTGCTGCATGCATATGTTTGTTTACGTTTACCGACTATTTAAAGCCTTCCTGTTCCTCTTTTATCCAAACCAACATTTTTGCCAGTATTTTAAATGAGTGACTATTTATCATTGTGAATTCAGCACAGCACAGCACACAGTGCAACACAATGAAATGTGACCTCAGATTTTTTCGCAGCGACCAAAGATCAGTGCTTGGGGGTTATTCTTCTTTTATGGAGGTCGGCATCCAGCTTAATGGTGCTTTACTGCCACTGTGACTTTGGTTATCCCCACATTAGGGGGTAGCCGCTGTACGTATGTGTGTAATAACGTAGAACAAACGAATCGATTATTTAATTATTTGCCAATTATTTTAATAGTCAATTTTAATTGATTTAATCAATCAGTTGTTATATAATACATATATACTTCTGACCACAGTTGACTCCTGTTTTCCATTTTAAAAATAATCTGTAAAAGTGGACGGGTTCGACTCCCCCTCCATGGTCGTGGTCTAATGATATTTCACACAACAAGACACAATGTTGATGCCAACTGGAAGAACACTACAAAACTATGGGAAATAATACAAAAGAATACAGGTGAAAACACCAAGTCAAAGACCAAATCAAAAGACGCTTCAGTGCAAAGTTAAAAGATTTCAGATCTAAAATTAAAATTTGTACTGAACTGTGCCGTAAAAAATCTGTTACCCGCATCATATTTATTACACTTAAATAGAAACTTAAATCTGACCGTATCAAATATTGTGTCAATTCTAAAAGTGAAAACACCAGATTTAGGAAATAGAGCTAAAATAGAGGAAAATAAAGGATTTATAACAGATATGCTGGATATCAAAAGTAGTAATCAAAAGGTTTCACAATGCAGTAAGATCAATGAAAGATAATATTGTAAAATTGTAAGTGAAAAGTGAGTCTGTTGGATGGGAGCAGGAGTGGAATACAGCAACACTGAGGTGTGATTATCATCTCAAGACTCCAGTGTTGATAGCCATGTGTTGTCATACCAAACAAAAATTAGCCAGTCCACCAATGTTCCCAACAACAAAGGAAGGAAAAAAATGATCAGACATTTTATAAAATAGCAGCTAATCCCCCACCAGTAAACAGCATCACCAAAAGAACCAGGCTAGTTTCGAAGGTGGTCTCTCGACTACTATGTACAGAAAGATTTGATTATAAACATTTTTGAAAAAGCACAAAAAACTTGTAACATAGTTTATCATGTTGAAAAAAGGAGGCTTCTGTTTTACCAGCAGGACAAAGCCTTAGGCCTGTTTGTTCACAGCATGACAGAGACAGTCTTGATTTAGACAGAGCACATACACACGTAGAGGGAGGGAGGGACAGGGAGACTCTCCAAAGTGGCTGTCCACCCTCTTAATTAAGAGGCTGTGTGTGTGTGTGTGTGTGTGTGTGTGTGTGTGTGTTGCCCCGTCCAGCCAGCAGCCCTTAGGCTGTGGCTCTAATGAAACATGCCAGTCAGCTCACGCTGAGAGTGTGTTCTGCCTCATAAACACAGTATATAGAGTGTGTGTGTGTGTGTGTGTGTAGACATGGTTTTCTAACACACTGGGCAAACAGAGTATCATAAACCCTTAGCCCTTATAATATAATATTCAGAAACAACTACACTTTTAAGTTTCTAAGACAGACAAAATTTTAAACAGCAAATTGACCTGACATGTGGACATAAATAATGTAACACAATATCGGTTACAATTTTCTAAAATGCAAAAATGCAAAATCACATTTTTGAAACAAACAATATTGTATGACGCTTTGAGCTATTTATTTATCTAAGCATCAGAACAAACCACACCATGTGGATGTTATTTACTTATTGAACATTCCAAATAAACAATACTTTTGTATACATTTTTGTATGTACATATTTAGTAAAAAAAACAATCCTGCTATTTATATAACAATCTTTACTGCATGAGGTTTGTTTATTTAACAGACAAAATTAACTATACCACCTGGTATTTGTTTTATTTATTTAGTCTAAGCTAACAATACAACTTATTTTAAACCTATTTGTTGTGCAACCAAAATATAACACTACCTGTTTTTCTTAAAGGAACATTACGTCGTTTTACTTTGTTTGCTGTCTCTTTACTGAAAATGATAAGCTGACAAATGTGTAAAGATGTGTTACATAGACTCACATGCACCTCAGAGGTACATTTACTGGTCTGGGATTTGAACTGGCAACCATTTGATCATGGGGCCAACTCCCTTACCGTTGCGCTGAACAAAAAATCGGAAAACTTCAAGAACCCTTACATTTTCATAAATGAGGTTTTGTAGATTAGTCAAATGAGAACTAAGTTTTGATGATGCGTGCAAACACCACAATGATGTTCAATTGATATACATGAATTTAAAAAGTGAGTGAGTATTTGTCATTGTGAACACACCACAGCACAGCAGTGCACCACAACAAAATGTGACCTCTGCATTTGACCCATCTGTGAAGGAGCAGTGTGCAGCTGACATAGACAGCGCCCGGGGAGCAGTGCTTGGGGACGGTACCTTGCTCATGAGTACCTCAGTGGTAACTTTGCCGGGGTGAACGCCCAACTGTTGTGCCACCAACTGCCCCCAGTTGTGTGGCCCTTACACACACTCATGCACACACACTCAGGCCACATGCTTTTGTGTCCAAATTGTATTCAAATGGAGCAGTTTTCAAGCTGAATCTGCATGTGAATGAGTGAGAGAGGACGTGACCAACACTCTTAATCGAATCAGTCTCCCTTTCCCTTTTATGCCGATACAACTAATAACTTATACCATCACTAAACTGCTTTTAGAAAATTCTTAAAGTGCAGAATGTGTGTGTGATAGTGTGTGTGTGACTGGTCCTGTGGGAAAGTGAATGTGCAGAAGTGTTGTCAAACAGACTCCTGAAAGAGATTCACCTGAGGGCTTCCCCCAGTCTGCTTATAACTGACACTCTTCCCTCCAGTTTTACATGGCAACTGCTCTCCCACGATTACACAGGCTGTGTGTGTGTGTGTGTGAGAAGGCTCTGGACTCTCCACTCTCAGACACATCATAAAGATGGTGTCGAATCTTATCAGTACGTCTTCAGTGAAGTGTAACCAAACACCCAGACACACCCACACACTGGTGCAGCAATATGTATTAAATTCTAAATTCATGTTTTAAACCGTTACTTTAATAACTAGAAAATATAAACTACTAAAAAAATGGCAATGCTGATATTTTTTATGTATCAACAATATCTAATATTTGCTCAAAACAATTCAAGTTATGCTTCATTTTTGCATCATATCGGCAAGCTAAATAAACCTGGGGTATCAGTTTGGAAGCACAAGCAATTACGAATCAATTTTGCCTGCTGCTTTAGAGCAAATTAAAGCAGCAACAGAGGGACAGGAGGGGCAGCAGCAAAGGTTTGAAAGGTGGTTACAACAGACCCTTTTTGTCTAAGTGAGTGATTGTCATTGTGAACACACCACAGCAGTGGGCAGCTAACAAGGGCAGCTTCTGGGGAGCAGAACTTGGGGACAGTACCTTGCTCATGGGTACCTCAGTGGTAACTTTACCCATCCTGGAACTGCGACCTTCTGATCACGGGGCAATGCCAGAACCCTACAAAAGGACCTGCAGTGGCTGCTTGGGTGAGCAAGATTCTAACAAACTGTCAGAAACAGCTCCATGAAGGTAGCGTAATGGCCTGATGTCCTTTTGCTGGACCTGGGATCACTTCCCAGCATAGTGCAGCCCCATTGGTATTTGCCAGCAAACAACAGATTTGGCAGGTTTGCCACTGGTGCACTTTTCTCCAAACAGATGTGAGCAGATTGACACTGAAAGGCATGGAGATGAGTCTGGAGATGTCGTGATGAATGTTACACTGCCTGAAACATCATCTAACATAACTAGTTGGATGGTAGAGTCACAAGGTGCTGGGTAAGTGGTGGTGTGGGGAGGCAAGTACTTAGGGGTTGCACAGACTTCTTCATGGTAACCAACAGACTGGCATCGGGGGGGGGCCCTAGGCCCCTCCTGTTGTTGGTCAATGCTTGGCCTCCTGCGGCCAGACTGTGTAGGAAGTTGTTGGATGTTGAAGGCATGGATGCCATTGACTAGTTCCAGCTTTCCTCAGACCTTAATCCAACTGAGAACCTTGAACACATTAGGCATTATGCATCATTATGCATGATGGTGCCAAGTAGTGTTGCACACTGATCAAGGCATGCATTGACTCCCTGAATCACGTCTGGGAACCGATTCCTCAGGGCTGCAATTGCTGTCTCATCACGAGCATGCCCAGACGTTGTACGGAGTGCATACAGCCACACGGCTGCACCACTGATCATTGTTGATTGTCAAATGTGTTACCTTAATGAATGTCGGACATGTTACCTTTTTGAACAGTGTATACATTATGCTATTTGGGACTTGGTTATTTTCTCTTCCTCTTCCTATTCACATCACTGAAACAGCAGAGAGGGTGAGTGTGTGTGTTAGGGTGGGGAATCCTAAACTCTTAGAAACTCCATTCGTATTACAAATTAAATGAGGCAGCGGCGGTTCTTGTGGTTTTCTGCTAATATTTAGCCACTGCAGTTTAGAAGAATGTTTTATTATACAATTGCAGTTACTGGGCTAGTAGTTAAGTAAACCCCTGAAACCTATAACCCCATTGTTATGTTTAACCTTAACCTTAAATTCACACATGCAAATTCTTCCAAATCATGAACCTGTTGAACTCAACTCATGAAACTTCAACAGGTTTAACACTGATTCAACTGGTAACACTGGTGTGTTTATGCTGATGCACACACAGACAGCTGTCACACACACATACACACACCCTCCCCCTTCTATGCTATTCTGTTAACACCTGCCCAGAGTACGTCAACAACTCCTGCCAGGCAATATAAGGTGCCACCCTACTACACACACACACACACAAACTGTGGTCTCACACTAAGGGTCTTGACAGAGTTTCTGTTCATTTGTATTCCAGTGTTTTTCTGTCTCTGGCTTGATATCAATTTTTGGTTTACATAAAGTCATTTTTTTTCAAGTGTGGTTCAGTTGTTAGACAAATAAAGGACATTTGCAAGTCAAATATCAGCACTAAGTATTAAAAGACACTACACTTTCCCATGACACACACACTTCTTGTCTTCTGTTGTTGTGAGCTCCTTCCACCGACTCCATAATCACTAGATCTGGATAATATTAGATACTTTCAAAACTCAAACTTTCTTTTAAAACTTCAAAAGCTTTTCAATAAAAAAAACCTTTTCCCCCTTATGGCCCCCTGCTTATGTAAGAAATATGCCCCTCCCACCACTCCTTGATTTTGACCTGGTCAGTGCAAGGCATTTTAGACCATGTGTTCTTGTCCATGTTACAGGATTCTTACAGGATTTGAGGACCATGAGTTTACACACATACACACACACACACACACAGACACGGGCCAATTCCCTGAACAAGTTGATGATTGGTTCAGTCTTGATGGCAGGATGATATCCCACATCTAGGAATTTCACTGCTGTTGCCAAACTTAATCACTTTCAGAGCTCCTCATCCACACGCAGTCGGAGAAACAAGACGGCAAAGTAAACAGCCCTGAATAACCGTGACTGAGCGTAAAAGTGAGGAAAAACACTCTTGAATAACAAACCAGATACTAAAATACTGACTTTATATTTACTTTGCAAGACTCCCGAGGGGGGTGAACCAGTGCGGTATTCCTGCACACATGGTTAAATTATAATATGGAGCCTTTTCTGCCGGTGAAGTTGAGAAGATGCGATAAAAATATGAGCCTCCTTTTCGGGAAATCTGAAAGTAAACAAAAGAGCGCAAAAGTCCCTCCACTTCCTGCTTGCTTCCTGTCATCTGGCTTTGTAAGTTATTGTAGGGTCATGAACACAAACGCACAAACACACTCTAGCCTAAACCAGCAAGAAAACACACGGGCATATATGCTGACATATATAAAACATACCACGAACAGATTCTACACACACATGTACTATATGCTTATCACAGTTCATAGAAGGCACAGAAGAGAGAGAGAGAGAGAGAGAGAGAGTGAGAGAGAGAGACAAAGAAAGAGGGTGGGGGGAGGGAGAAAAAAACTGATAATGAGAAAGACGAACAGAGAGAGGACAAGATGAGAGAGAGAAAGGAAACAAAAAAGACAAAGGGAGAAGAAGGTATGAAGAGGTATAAAAAGAGAGAGAAGTGGAAATGAAAGAGAGAGGCAGAGAGGAAGATAAAAAGAGGGATGCACATAAAAAGACTGAGGTAGAAGGTTGAGAGAGAGAGAGAGAGAGACAGAGAGAGAGAGAGAGAGAGAGAGAGAGAGAGAGAGAGAGAGAGAAAAGAGACAGACTACGAAAGGCTGATTAAAAGTGAGAGAGAGGCAGATAAAAAAAGAGACAGAAGTAGAAGGAGAGAGATTGGGGGAAACAGGGAAAGACAGGCAGATAAAAAGAGAGACAGAGGCAGCTGGAGGGAGACAGAGAGACACATGCAGACAGAGGGAGGTAGAGAGGCAGCAGAACAAGAGAGAGGCAGATAAAATGAGAGAAAGGTAGAGGCAGACAGAGAGAGACAGAAAGAGTTTAAGAGAGGGAGAGTAATGCAGTGACATAAAGAGTAAGGAAGGAAAGGAAGCATAACACCTCACTTGCGGGGAAACGTAGAGTGAGAGCCCAAAGCCACAGACACAGCGAGCAGCCTGAGAATCACAGCACTCATCGAAAGTCCTGTGGTCGACTTTCAACATCACCATCCGAGAAACACCACCACCGTTTCTATTTCTCTTTCTACTCGTCATTCCTCTTTTTGACAAGCAGATTCGACGACCCTATAAGCACAGCACAGACTTCCCTGTTTACAGCAACAATCCTCCAAAACATAACAGTACTTATGAAGAACAGCAGCAAAAAAGGCAAAAAAGACACTAATAAAAACCACAATTATACAACTACACAATTAAATGAACACTACTCATGTTTAACCAGCACCTTGCACTTTCTAATTCTTAAATATATAAAAGTATCTGAAGTACATCTTTGAAATATATACTCTCTGAATGTATATTGTTTATGCAAACTAAAGTATAAAAACATTTTTTTAAACATGCAACATATCAGAGTGACTTCCTGTAAATAGTAAAAACTCTCAGTTCAATTCACTAATGAACTTGTTTTACAATACAAATATTAGTTAAGACCGTTTCCCTCATTGCTTAAGCTCTCACTTGTGCACACACACACACACACACACACACACCCCACACACACCCCACACACACACACACACACACAGGTATGTCAGTACTTTGTCAGTTGTAGGAGTCCCCTCTGTTTTGATATTCATAGCACTGTGAATGTCACACTCTCACACACACAGACACACACACACACACACACACCCAGCTATACTTTCATGTAGAATGACAGAAACAAAAAGGAAGTCACCCAGCGCTCAACAAAGCAAAGTCACTGTCTCACTTTCCTTTCTCTCACAAACACACACTCTCCCTCTTTCTCCCCACAAAACAACGTGGTCTGATGTTATTATTATTTATTTATTTAAGTCCTAGTAAATAGTTCTTGAGCCTTTATGACTGTGATGACTACCACTACTATTACTACTACTACTAATTATTATTATTATTATTATTATTATTATTATTATTATTATTATTGGTCCAGGTACAAAGTGCTTGTTCTGTTTCTTCTTTATTATTTTTTCGCCTACAAAACGTATTGTGCAGCTTGACTAAGTTACAGAAAGCTGACATTTTCAGGGTACGTAGGAGTGTTCTGCATCTATCTCGGTACAGGCAAAAAAGCATATAGGCACAACAGCAAAGGAAATGTCGTTATGACCTCTAAAACGCTGCATAAATGTATGTGATGTCACTCTAGACTAACCTGTCAGTTAGTCAGCTTGTTACGCGCTGCAAGCCATGGCCTTATTATGCTAATTGCAATAGTGACCTGCTTAATAATACACTACTCTCATCTTTCTTTCTCTCAATACATGTCTGTCTCTCCCTTATCTCTCGATTCGCTCGCTATTGCTCTCTCTCACTCCCCATATATATACACACCAATCGCACTCCCCATCTGAGTCTGCACCACACACATACACAGACTGAAAAACAAAAGAAAGAGAGAGAGGGAGAAAGACTCTGATGTCATTCTGCTGCTGTAATGACTTCTTTAAATTGGAACATCCTGTACTTGCTGTTTACATCAGCTCATCAAGCAACACTACACTGGAAGCTCTCTCTCTCTTTCTCTCTCTCTCTCTCTCTCTCTCGCTCTCTCTCTCTTTCTCTCTCTCTCTCTCTCTCACACACACACACACACAAACACACAAACACACACACACACATCTCTTCCCACAATTCGTAGTACAAACAAGTAAGTGTGGGCTCATAACCACACACACAAACACACACATGCTAGAATACTTGAGACACATGAAACACGCTACTGCTGTGTGTTTGAATATACAAACTGCTGCTATCATCAAAACAACGCAAGCTGCAGAAATATGGAATGTGGAGCAAATTAGCGATATATAAGCAGGACGTCTCCATCTCACCTACTCCTTTACGTTTAACTCTTCACCATTTCTTCCTGTCTCTGTGTGTAGTTCTACAGTTCCTCTCCAACAATGCCCGATCTTGGGGTTGTACAATATATTGTTTACTCATCACCTGGGACATAGAAATAAATAATGTCTGAAAATACACAACACATAGCACAAAAAGGGTCACTTGTCTTAGAGGTATGAGCTAAATTACAAGAAATCTGTCTTAATGTAATTGATCAGAATTAAGGGCTCTTGAGTAAAAGGTCATGGAACAATGATTGATTGATACCTCGAGTCATATTAGGCGTAACTATTTTGTGCACAGTTTAAACTTCTATGCAGACCTCAACTAAAACACCCCAATCACTCTAGAACGATCCTTCTATAAAATATCAAGCCCTTTGATTAAGAAAAAAATTATTATTATTAATAATAATAATAATAATAATAATGCCACTTGCTATGCTCAGACTGTAACCAAATTAGAAACATCACAGGATCTCATCATGGCCCTACTGAATATAGCTGTTTTATTTATTTTTTAGGAAAGGCAAATCCCTTTTTCTAGTTTACAAAGTATCACTAATTTCCACTGCATAAAGCACTTCCACTTCTGATGAGTAAAAGCACAGAAAGTTCATCTACAACTGTAACATTCTGTTCTCTACGCTTGCTGTCCGGGTCTCAGACTCATGGCCTTATCAATCCGGAAATGAGAAACATACAAGTGTTACACCCTCAAGGTTATCCCTCACTTCAGAATTAGTGAGCCACACTTACAATCTGGAGTTGTGTTTAAGAACCACTAAGCTGCCTGATGTATTAGACTTTAAAGGCAATAAGTGAATTTCACAGTCCTGCAATACTTTATTTGAGGGATTAAAACGATTAAGAAAAGCAGAGGCATCAAAAGCATTTGTAATGAGGGTGGGTCGAGGGGGTCAGGGGGGTCAGGGGGGTCAGGGGGTCCTACCCCAAAAAGTTGATGCTATTTCGAACGCTGGGTGGACTAATATTTTACATGGTAAGTGCAAGGGGGTCCAAACGAAGACGTTTTTAAATGTGTCCCCCTCAAATATAATGGCTGCGACGCCTAGACAGGGAAGTAGAAAACCCAATCCTGTGTATTGTCTCATCTTGTGAGCTGATAATCAATAATTATCAGTATTAATAATTACTCAAACAGCTTTCCTAATTAATGTGTCATGTACAGTCTGAGGTTTATCTCTTTTTTATCTAAAAGAGCCAAATGGCTCTCTTCTGTAATTAACTCCTTGGTCTTACACACAGAAGGATGAGAAGTTCCAGGTTTATTCCTTTATAGTGTCTTCCTACACCCTTCTGAGAGAGTTTCTGTGTGTGTGTAAATGTTTGTCGGTGTTAGTCTTTCAACAGCAGAATTCTTTGTTTGCAGTCACCTCACATACACACACACTCATCGTCTTTACGAGTTGTATATTTACAGTACACACACGCAGACACACTTCTGATTCATAAAATAAACAAATGGTAGACATATATTTTGGTTTATATCATACACATACATACTATATACAAATACAAGAGTCCAGTAACAGAAAAAAAATCTGGCTTATTCATGCTTGGTACATTAACAATATTTTTTGGTATTGTTTAGGTTTTAGACCAAAGTTAGAGTTAAGTTAGAACAAAATCCTCTATTTTATTTTTTAGATAGCTATAACATCTGTAGCAGTTATGAATATGGTACTGAGTATTTGTAGTTAAACAAAAGTACTGTAACATTGCTGAAATAACACTCGATTACACATAAGTGATTACACAGGAAGTGGAAGGTAAAAGAGAATGAGAGAGTGTCACAAAGCATGGGAGAGAGAGCAGGGAAGAGAGAAAAAGGACACTCGGAAAAAGAAGGAAGAAGGGGAATTGGGAAATAGGAGAGAGAGAGAGAGAGACGAGAGGGAGTTAGAGAGAGCACAGTATGTTACAAAACGTGGAGACTGAGAGATAAGGAAAGAACGTCTCAACTGCTTGCACACACCTGTGAAACATTCAGATGGGCATACACTCACATACACACTTCCTGTACATATATAACTGTGTGTAAGAGAGTGTGTGTGACAGTTGCATACGCCAAGTTCATTCATCGGTGTGCCAAGTTCAGATTTTTCAGCGTCTCTTTTTGCACTGAGCACGACAGAGGGTCACGGCGTCTCTGCCCTCAAAAAACCTGTCAAAACTGGCAATTTTCATTGCAACAGGAAGGGGCACTAATGGCGCATAAACCTGGCTCTTCGTTTAGTGGTTAAACACAGTGAATGCAAAGAGCAGTCAGGTCACCATGGAGGCCACAGTGCGTTGCAATTTACTCACTTCCCCAGTTTTGTTAACTGCTTAATTCCAAGCCGGAGCCTACGGGGGACTACGGGAGAAAGGCGGGGACCAACCCAGGGTGGGCCCCAACACACTGCAGGGCACACTCACTCACACAAACACACTCACATTCTCACCTATGGGGGCCATTTGAAGTCACCAATCAACCTGCAGGGAATGCTTTTGGACTGTAGGAGGAAACCAGAGCACTCAGAGAAAGTTCACATAAACGCGCGGAGAGCACGCAAACTCAGGAGACATTTCCAAGAAGCTAGCAAACTCATTATGGTACTTACTCATCACTTCTAAATCAGACTTGTGATGAAGAAGATGAGTTTTACAGGGTCATCATTGGACCAAATGTAAGCAATCACATGCATTTTGATATGCACACCTACTTTGTATATATCTTGTAAACACCTTGGCCTTTTTATGCAGTGGGTCCACAGTAGCAGATTTAATACATTTTGCTCATCACTAGTCACTTTCTGATCTTTGCTGACTAGGTATTTTGGTCAATAAAGCAATGACCCCAGATCGGGCACATTGACCAGCACAAAAGTGGTTAAAGAATCCTCAGGGCAGCCCATTACGACATACACAGGGAGCAAGACCAAGGTAGCCATCGAAAGATCAGCAGCACGGCGCTCCCTTCAAAAGTGCTAGACACCAGAGAACCATGGAAGGAAGGAAGGAAGTGGAGGAGGTGGTATAGAAGGCCACAGTAGCATCAGTTCCCGGAACAATTGGCCCGTCCGACAAAGTCTACAAGAAATGCCTTCTTTTTCTACGTAGACTGTGGAAGCTCCTTCAGAAAATCTGGTCAAAGTGCAATATACCAGCAACATGGAAAGTAGCAGAAGGCTGCTTTGTGCCAGTTTCAAACCGTCTTTCTACTAAGTGTAGAAGACAAGACTTTCCTTTCAATCTTGGTGAGGCAGATGACAACCTGTATGACAGAGAATGGATACTGTGGGCAGGTTTTTAAATATTTCTCAGTCCCCTAAAAGACAGAAACTAGAGATGTATCAGAGGCTGTGGGAAGTGAAAGCATCTCACAAGGATAAAAAGAATTGTGTGTGTGTGTGTGTAGAAGAGTAGCACGCTGGGTCATGCCTTTGTCTCCCTCTGTAGATTCCCTTGCTCTACACCCAGGGTCAGCGCTTTGTTGTGACGCAGCACGCAATCGATGCATCTCTGTATGTGTGTGTGTGTGTGTGTACAATTACACACTTGTATTGACATGTGTTTGTGCTTTAAGTGTCTGGTGTGCTTTGTTGACAGGTCAATATGTGTTTGTGTGTGGAGGGTATAAATGAATGTCCCAATCCATAACTCCCTGCATGTAACTATGCAAACACACACACATACACACACACACACACACACATACACACACAAGTCATAGTCCGAATGAAATTGATCAATAAAGTACAGGTGCTACACTGTTGGTTATAGTTGTTATCAACTGTCCTTGACATAGTCAAATGTTTTCATGCAAAAGCACAGCGGCCATGTGCAGAGTTCACAAGATTCAATATTTTAAAAATGATACGTTTTTAAAAAATGAGTAATCACACCATTTATATAAATGCACTTTTTACTACTTTTGGGCCTTTCGTTTACGCGTATCCACAGAATCCAGCATTTTGAAAAATCTTAACTTTGGATGGTGTTTTAAAAAATACTGTATGTGTTTGAGGTGGCTAAAACTCAGTTTACGTGTAAACGAAAGGCCCAAACATTTAAAAAAAATATATGCATATATAAAAATATTCACATATGTGTAAACAGACCCTGAGTCAGACCAGCCAGTCAACTTAAGACTCACTCTCACTCCTTGCTCACTCAAAATCTACATTTCTATAGACTTTCAAGTTTTTCCCTTATGACTGTAGAAATGTGTGTAGAAATCTTCGATCTTCCAATGACGATAGTGATATGACAAAACTGTACAAATATTTGGAGCTTGCGCAGCAGGCAAACAGCAGCGTATGCAGTACAATACTTTGGGACGCTGCAAGGACGTACACATCTCTCAACTTGTGAGATGCCTCACTCTTGCCAGCAAATCAACAGCATTTAATTGTCTCAGAGTTAGAGCATTTTTTTGTGTTTTTCGATCTACAATGTTATCGGAACCCATCTCCATCGTAAGTCAGAGATTACCAGAACCATCACACTCTAACTTAATTATATTAAGTAGTTCCTGTGCTTTTATTTAACAGCAAGTAATTATTGGGCTTTTGTGCTGAGCACATGATCACAAGAAGCTTAATGTATTACACTCGCCTCGAAGTGTATTGATGCTCATATTATTGTATTTTAAGTGAATTTAAAAGAGTGCTAATTTGTCATTGTGAACACAGCACAGCACCCAGTGAAGCAGACCTCTGTATTTAACTCATCCTTGAAGGAGCAGTGGGCAGCTTTTTTGGCAGAGCCCGGGAAGCAGTGCTTGAGGATGGGATCTTGTTCATGAGTACCTTTTTGGCACCTTTACCAGTTCGGGACTTGGACCGGTCACCTTCCAATTTGGACAGAGCCAACTCCCTAACAGTTACACTACCAACTGCCCCAATGTACTGCCACTTCAAGTGATTTAACATTTTCGGCTGGTTTCTTGCTCATGGATTAAGCCTAGTCTTGGTGTAAGTTGTAGTACCAATGGAGATTTACCATTCAAACTCAAAGCTAGTCTAGGACTAGGCTTAATCCTCGACTGGGAAATTGGCCCTTTAAGTCTATTATAGTTGTGCCAAGTACATAATGATAAGAACAAATATTAAATATACTCAAAATTGTATTCTGATTGATGCATTTTGTACTTAGTAACAGCACCTAAAATGCATGATTGCTGTCACATTCCATTAAGAGTTAATTAAGAGTTGATTTGAAGTTTAATGTTATGAAAATGTAATGTATTAGAAAGAGTAAGTGAAGCACAATTTTGATATAATTTTGTAGCCATTTTATTTTCCAATAGTATCCAAAAAAGCTGTCGACAATTACAGTTAAGCAATTTTGTCTGCTTTGTTGATATGTCGTTTGTGGTTAAGCTTTCAAAGTTTTCAAAGCAACTTGATCACGCTATTTTTATTTTTAACAAAGCGCTTCCGATCAGCAGTCCCGCAGACACAAGGGTCAAAACTTTAGATCTTGACGTTCGTGTGACAGAAACATTAATGTATTCACTAACAGTTAAGCGGAGAAATCTGAGCCGTTTTACTGTTTCAGACCGAGGTGTTTCATTAAGTCTTTGCCCTGGATAGTTACAGATGTTGGATTAGGCTGAATAAGACGGCAATTAGAGACGTGTTAATGGGATCTGAAAAGTGTGTCGCGCTTGGTTAGGATAACACGCTCACACACACACACAAACACACATACACAAAGCAGAGCTGGCCCCTGCTCTCCTTTTGCCTAATGGACCGCAAAAAGTCTCAGATTGGAACTTGGCCGCCGTCCCAACCCCAAACTGGAGGAATTAGCAGGAGGACGGGAGTGTAAAATACTGAAACAACTGAAATAATTAAATGCTGACTCCACTTAAGAGGAACGTGGAGAAACATGGAATAGATAACGTATTCACACGCACACATCTTACTATCTGTTATTGTAAGATTCATGATTCTTTATTCATCATATACAGTTATACATACATGTACAACACGTAGAGAAGTGCGTCCTGTTAGGGCTGGGCGATGAGGGCTGAAATCATTATCACGATTAATTGAGCATTTGACCTCGACCACAATTAATGAATGATTCTTTTGTTTTGGGATTTGTTTGGGTCAATTCTAATGTGTTGTGTTGCTTAAAATTTTGTCATATTGATATATTTCTTAATAATAGCGTTTGAAACTGTTATTTTAAATTATTTTTAGTAAAGATGCAGCAATACCACTGTTTTTTGTCTGATTCTGATACCGATACTGTACATTTGGATATACCGATACAAATCCGATACAGTCTCTGAGTCTTAAACAGAAAACGGAAAATAAAGCTTTAAAAAATGTCTGAATTCATGACTGAGATTATTCTGTTATGCATAAGGAAATACATGAATTAAATACTGTTTTCCTTACTAAAACAATGAAATAATTGCACCTCCATATGTATATGCTAAATTATTTCTTATTAAAATAACATCTCAGAAATGTTCATTGAAACACAGTTCTATAATTTTGTGACAGTTCCTAAGCAATGCATCATGCTACAACCCCAAAAGCAAATCACGCAGTTAGGGCCTGTGTCCACCAAACACATTTTTTGAACTGAAAGCGGTCAAAATCTCACTTATAGGGCACTTCCTCTACACTTTTCTCAGCGCTTGTTGTTGCTAAGCTGCAAAAAGCTTCATCGGGCACTTCCATGATCGTTCCTATTTCATGTAACCATTGTAACATGTTCCTTTGAGATCGGTAGTTTAGCTGACATGAAAGAGATTATCTTTACTGTTAGTGAGTTCTCGACTGTATGTCCCGCCTCTTCCTCGATTTTGATTGGCTAGCAAGAGAGAAGTGATGAGACCAGCGCTGTTCTAAAAGGTTTCAACTTGAAGCACTCTTAGCGCTGTGGCAGAAATAGTCTGTGTCCAGTCAGTGTCTTTTTTTCAGTGATCTGAACGTTGAAGCTCATAGGGTTTGAATTAAAAATAGGCCTTATCATTTTAGCGCCACAGCCTTAGGGAGTGTCTCAAAATTACAGTACTATGTTTAAACTGATAATTTAACAAATAATTAAATAATAATTTAGCATATTCAAGACTCAGGATTTTAAAGAATCTTAAATCTTGTATAAGCATATTATTTATTAATAAAATAACATCTCAAAAATGTTCATTTAAACACAGTTCTGTAATTTTGTGACGGTCCCTAATCCCGCAGCGCTAAAACCATCAGGAACACAGAGATTGCGTGTGAGAGCTGGTGTTTAATGGTGTGATTTGCTTTTGGGGCTGTAGTGTGATGCGTTGCTTGCTCTGCTCATTGTCGTATCAATCTGTAAGAATTAGAGTGAATGACAGTAAACCTGCTTTACCACAGTGCCATGAATGACCAGTTGTGCCTGCCCACATTTACAGATCGGCTCCATTGATCGGTTCAACGCCACTGATACCCGATTTGAGTTTTTATCGGACCGATATCTGATACACGTATCGGATCAGACCCATCTTTAATTATTGCTGAACTTCAGTATGCCATAGAAACACAACAAAATTTTTGTCGGTCTCAAAACTTTTGCCCATGACTGTACACACAGGACATGCTTCTTATTGACCATTGTAATTCATTTACAAAGGGTTTTTCTACCTCATGATCCACTCAGGCAAAAATGTGCTCACAAACAGAGAGATGGTCTTCAAAACTACTTAAAAACCTGCTCACACACACACACACACACACACACAGCTGTAGCGCAGAAGGTCAAACTCAGTGTGGAATCTGTGTACTGTCTAGTACACAGTTTTCCACTCATCCAATCAAACGCCATGAATGCTATACACACCATTACCAACTATTACACACACACACACGCACACACACACACACACACACACAGACTCCATAAATGCGGACCTCGGGGGAGCACATTAAGTCAAAATAAACTCCGAAACATGGATCCACACACGCACAAGTGCCAGCACAGACACGCAAAAACCAGCCGGCCACTGGGGACCAAATCCACACAATCGGAAAAACATATGACTTCTAAATTACAGAAACGGTTAACACACACTCGTTCACACTCACACACACACACACACTGCACAGAAACTGCAGTTATCCTGCGCAAGATGTTCAGAGTGTTTCCATGAGGAGCAAGTTTTCAGAGAGTGAGAGTCTAATGCACATCCACAGCCATTACACACACACTCTCACACTCACAACAACGCACACTGAGAACACTGCTAATTACCTTAATCACCACTAGCCACGGGCTACAAACCAGCAGAGAGAAGCGAGGGATGAGAGAGAAAGAGGGAGAGGGAGAGAGAAGGAGCGAGCAAGGGTGAAGTAAAGTTGAGATGGAGAATAACAATGCGAGAGGTGAAACAGAGCAAAGGAAAAATGAGAGGGGAATGGGGAAGGAGATAGAGATGGAGGGAAAGAAAGGGATGGAAGGAGAAAGTAAACAGAGAAAAATAGATAGAAGGACAGATATGAGAGGGAGAGGGGAAAAAAGAGATGAGAAAGAGAGGAAGAGAGAGAGATGGAGAAAGAAAAAAGAATGTGTGTGTGTGTGTGTGTGTGTGTGAGAGAGAGAGAGAGAGAGAGAGAGAGAGAGAGAGAGGTGAAGAAAAGTTGAGATGGAGCATAATAAAGAAAAGGGTGAATGGCTGAAAAAAATAAAATTGGAGAAAGAGATAGAGTTAGAGGAAGGGAGAGAGAGAGATGGCAGGAAAGAAAGAGAGGGAACGAGAAGGGAAATGGAGGGAGAGAGAGATGCAGAAAAGAGAGAGAGAGAGAGAGAGAGAGAGAGAGAAGTAAAGTTGAGGGGGATAAAGAAAGAGATAAAGATAAATAATAAAGAAAAGGATGAAAGAGGAAGCGTATGAGGAAGGGAGAGAGAGAGATGGGAGGAGAAAAAGAAATGGAGAGAGAGAGAGATAGAGAATGAGATGAAAGAGATGGAAGGGCGAAAACAGGAAGAGATGAAGAAAGAAGAGAGGGAGAGAAAGAGATGGAGAGATGAAGGAAAACAATGGAGAACAATGAAATAGAGGATGAGGAGAAAGAGATGGAGGAAGAAAAAGAGATTGGAAAGGACTGAGACCTGAGGGAGAGAAAGAGATGTGAAGGGAGGCAAAAAACAGAGGAAGAGATGGGGATAAAAGAGATGGAGGGAGAAAAAGAAATGAAATGAAGGGAAAAAAGAGAACAATGAAACAGAGGATGAGGTGAAACAGATGGTGGACTGATGGAGAGAAAGATGGAAGGGAGGAAGAAAATAGAAGAAGGAAAGGAGGGAAAAAATGGAGGGAGAAAAAGATATTAAGAGATAAAGGAAAAAACAAAATGAGTTATGAAATAGAGGATGAGGTGAAAGAGACGGACAACTGAGGGAGAGAAAGAGATGGGAGGAAGAGAGGGGGATGAAAAAAGAGATGGAGGAAGAAAAAGAAATGAGGAGATGAAGAAAAACAAATAGAGAACAGTGAAATAGAGGACGAGGTAAAAGTGATGGTGGACTGAAGGAGAAAAAGAAATAGATGGAGAAAAATAATAGAGAGCGATGAAACAGAAGACGAGGTGAAAGAGATGGAGGGAAAGATAGATGGAGGACGGAGGGAGAGAAAGAGATGGGAGGTGGAGAAAATAGAGGAAGAGAGATGGAGGGAGCAATACCCTTTGAGAAGAATAAGGAGTGTATGTGATGTGAGTTAAATGTTAATAATAATAATAATAATAATAATAATAATAATAATAATAATAATAATAATAATAATAATAATCAACATTTCAACAACATTATATGGTTCTCTACTAACACCTCCAGGTTTAATTCACCAACTCACACTTCCCTTCCCTAACACACCCACACACACACACACACACACCAACACACACACACCCAACACACACACACCAACACACACACCAACACACACACACACACCAACGCTTACACACACAGTGTCACAACACACATTAGCTCAGCCCGTTACACAAAGGCCCTAGGCTGTGTGCTTCAGGCCAATTGTGAGCCTAATAAGCGGCTGCATTATTCCAATATGCCTTAGGCTCGCGTTCAAGGATGACACTGCAGCGAGGTGGGGGGATTAAGGAGGAGTCCTTTCAGGTGTAAACATGATGTCCTCCGCAGACTATTCACCCGTTTGTTTATTTGTTATTTACATATTTACTGCTGTCGTCTCAGCACTTGTCGAAGGAGGAGGCAGGCATATGGGGGTCTATATTTCTGCAGACAGAGCGAGTGGAGAAAGAGAGAGAAATGGTGTGGGTGTGTGTGTGTGTGTGTGTGTGAAAGGGAGAGAGTGTGGAAGAAGATGGATAGTGAGAAACAGTTGAAGAAGAGAGAGAAATGGGAACAGAAGGAGGAGAAGCTGACTTCCCTGTTGCAGTCCTGTAGGTCTAACTAGCCACCTCACCCACATGTGCATGATTCCCTAAAATATGACGTGTTTATGGTCATCCCGACTAGCAGATGAGGTTTAAAAAGTAGCTTACTCCAGATACGCCAATGCGCATTAACAAGCGTTCTGTGAACTTCACTTTTATTTGATTTTATTTTACTACTATTTTAACAATAGTTATTTCTCAAATTTTGTTCTGGAGAAAATAACTTACATGAAGTTTGTTAATTGTCTTATGAACACATCTGACGGTTCATTTTTGTTCAAATAAGAATGGTGCCCCCGCTCCCCTCTCTCTCTTTAATGAAATGCGAAGTTTGGCACCGTGTTAGTGGTTGGACTCGTTCAGACTCTGGCCAGGTTTAATATTCATAAAGGCTTGTTCAGCAGCTTTACTCGTTACCGTGGCGCTTCTCCACTGCCCGATCGATTTCTATTGACCAGCAGTGCCTTCCCCAACCGCCACTGCTCTCAGGGGCCCCTCTGGTGGGTTAAATCTTAAATTCTGGGCGCAACACACCACACCACACATCACTGGGACATTCTGAGAGATTACCAAGTGATAATTTAGCCTAACTTAATCAGTGTGATAATTGAGGAGTAAAGTTGTATTATTTTCTGCCAAATTTCCACTGCTAGTCACAATGATTTAATTCCAGCCCAATTCTAGTGTTGAGCACTTGAGTCCAGTCTCAAGACTAGTTTTTAAAAGTCTCGGTTTTGTCTCGGACTCAGCCGTTTTGTGCTTTCAGTCTTGTCATGGACTCGGACAAAAAGGACTCAGGATTTTAGTTGGAGACCAGCCAAGACCACAACTCTGAGAATGTTACTGTTAAAACTTTTTAGGAACCCGGCATGAGCATTTCTGCGTTGTTTATTAATTGGTGTTTAAGAACTCAAAATCCCTTTAACTTACAGAAACCACACACATACCGTCAGAAAACTGAAGGTAATTGGGTAAAAGGCATTAATTACATTATTTGTGATGTAAACATGCACTAGTGGTGGTGACTCTAATATAGAACACCATCATGTGCAAAAATGTAGTTCTCTTCTAGAAAGGCCAAATGCAGCTCATTTTAGACCCCAAAATGAGTCTAAATTGGCTCAAAATTACCCAAAACTTTAGTATTTCTTCACTTTCAATTGACCACAAAATATTTTTTGACCATTTTAGAAAGTTAGCGAGTAATCAATAGCGAAAATAAATATAGAAAAATACGGTTTATTTATTAAATAATTTGATTCTAAATTGAAGTGTTTCCGTCTGGCACTAACCTTATTTTTCCTCACAACACTAAGCCATAGAATGTATCTGCATGATGACAACTCTGAAAGCCAGTAAAATAGACAAATGGAATTCACAGCTGAAAAGGTGTAAAACACCTTGGTCTTGTGGTCTCGACACACTCAGGACTTGGTCTCGGTTTAGGTGGTCTTGACCACATCTCTACTCAATTCTTTCTGTTGTACACCCTTAAACCTGGTGATTTATATTATTTAAATAAATCAGCGATAGATCGGTGTATCCTGACTTCATATGATCCACAAAAAAGCAACTCGTGTTCGTTTTTATGGCTCAGGGCCAGTGAAGGTAAAAGAGATTATGTACACAAGGTTTTATTAGTTTTATAATAAGCCTGTTTGCAGACCTCGTATGAACTTTTTTGTGTCATAATTCTAAGTTGAGCTCACTTCTGTGATCCATGTGTTTGATTTCCTCTGGCGGCTGCGTTACCTAAACTACCCTCCCTCCCCTTCCCTCCCTCCCCTCCCCTCTCCTCCCCCTCTGCGATAATGGTTTCAAGATCTTCAGTTTTAGAGTCTGGTTTGCTATTTGTAGCTTGTATTTGCTTTGTGAAATTACGCTAAATATTCTGTCTGCGGAACAGAACATTGGAAAGCCACTGATATTTATATAAAAAATATAGTCTTTAGCTTTTGTGACTTGATAATGGGTCATTTCTCCATGATGGTTATAAAAATTTGGATAATTGCTATCAATTATAGTGTAGAAGGCATTTGGAATTTGTGCTCGCTGGCCACATGTGACCTTTTGCTCTGACTTTACTGAGTTACTGAGTAGTTTTTTTGGTCCAAGAAGAAAGCTCATTCCATACGTCAATGCATAAACAAGCTAAAACATGCAGTTGGGTTGCAGTTCTCAAAATATCCCTTGATGGATGCTTTCACTCAAGCCAGGAACTGCTCAAGCTGTCAAAGGTTTTCTAGGCTTTCTCTGTCTATTCCTCAACTTAAACAGCATTTAGCAAAAATATACGGTATAAACATTTTTGGTAGATTTTAGAATGACCATGAATTATTTTAGACGACATTTTGCAACATGCAATAACTAGCAAAGACTTTTCTTTCACTCCTGTGTATAATATCATTTGAGCAAAAATGATGCAACGTTACAAGTAATAATTAATACTAGAATCATTAATACTAGAATAGTTCAATACTAAATTAATACTAGAATCCCCACTAGGGTGAAATTGTTTGTAACATTTGAACGCCCCTGGCACTCCCAAGCTCCCAAAAAAATTGCTAATTGCTCATCGATAGCCACTTTTGTTTTTAAATGTCCTTCACACACACCACGTTGAGCCGACACTCTCTCCTGTGATCATTTTAACTTTCAGGCCAGCTGTGAAGCCGACTGTGTGGGACAGCATACAAAATGTGTTATTTGAAAATAAATTAGAACAGAAAAATTAAATCTTTGTTTTATTCCATTTCATTGTGCAGTAAGCTAAGCAGAAACAAGCGGCACTAATATGAGTGAAGATGTGTGTCTGCAAGTTGAAATAAACTCATTCATTCATTCATTCATTATCAGCTACTGAATCCCAACTGGGGTTGCTGGCGGGACGAACCTATCCCAGGACCTACTGGCGCCAAGCGGGGACCAACCCTGGGCAGGCGCCAACAATCGTAAGCCAGTACACACTGAGTCCAGACACAGGTCTCAGTGATGTGAGAGGTCAACAAAGGTCATCCCATCTGGTATTAACCAGCATAAGGGCTGCTGTAGACAGAACAGAGTGCTCACGCTATTCCCTGTCCACCATCAAAAGCGTCTTCAATGGGTTAGCGAGCGTATGAACTGGACCTTGGATCAATTAAGGAAGGTCACCTGGTCTAATGAATCCCACTTTCTGTTGCATCAAGTGCTTTACTGAGATGGGGAAGGAGATGGTAAGCATCTCTAGTGTGACCACATTACTTCTGGTGTGAAGGCATTGCTTTATGGCTTATCATTCACATTTTCAGTAGCTTACTGGTTCGTACCACAATGATGACACATTGATCTCTTGGGTCGATGAGTCTCGACTAGCCTACGCCCTTTTGGCAAGTTGTGATTTTACCCTGAGCAGTAAAGTGAGTGAAATTGAAAGGAGCAGTGGGTAGCTTTTTCAATACTTGGGGGCGGTACCTTGCTCATCAGTACCTAAATTGGCACCTTTACTGGTCCGAGACTTGAACCAGGAACCTTCTGATCGCGACAAGCCGTTACACTACCAACTGCCCCAAAAATATTGCATCATCTACAGTGTTCATCCTGCTTTATCAAACTCTGCTCAACCTGGAATCATGTCAGTTTTAAATCAGGGAGACTGATGATGCCCTACCTCTATCTGTTTCTCCTCAACATGGCTTTATACCCCCCTTGGTTAGTGCTAAACCCGTCTTGAAAACTCATCACGACTCGATACTGTTTAAATTAAGGGTCGACCGATTATTGTGGGGCCGATATTATGCATTTTGACGATTATCGGTATCGTGTTTAATTTTAACCATCACCGATATTAAGTAATTACAAACAAGCTACTGTGGCTCCACTGCCGTCTCTTCTCTCTGTGCCGTTTGCTCTCCACTAAGCTGCTTCATTTAATGTAGCGTGGCTCCAGTGGCGTATGGGGAATTGTGGGAAATGTAGTTCTTTCCCAGAAAGGCCAAAACTAGCCCAACAAAATGGCCCAAAACTTCAGTATTGCTCATTTTTAATTGTTAACATTTTTTACATTTGATAATGTTAGAGAGTAATCAATAGGAAAGAAGAAATATAGAAAATATATTTATCGAAAAATCAGTTTTCATCTGAAATGTGCTGATTTCAAGACACGTCAAACAATAACAAATCTGAGTAGTGCAGAACGTCCTGAACACAACAACATAAGACATGTATGACTAACTTTTACACACACACACTAGAATCAGTTTAAAAACAAAGGTATAGAAAAAATTCTCTCAGGGGTGTATGGGTTAATTTGGGGTTGTTTTTTTTAATCAGGTATAAGCCAATAGGTTATACATTTTCAAACTGTTTTTTTTTTGTTTGTTTGATTTTAATTCATCCGATTACTCAATTAATCAATGAAATAGTCGATAGAACACTCGATTACAAAAAGAATCGTAAAAATCATTTATTAATTTGTCCCATTTGTAAAACATTTGTTACTTAGATAAAAATGATTTGATGAAAGCTGGAAGTAACAAATATTATTAAGGTTTTCAGTCATATAAGTAGGAGGTTTAGGTGCCTGATAAAAGATCCAAGCAGATGTTGTATGAGCTGCAACGGATTAATGCATGGACATTTGCTAAATTACAAGAACATAGGAAAACTTTCTGCACAATAACCATCGTGAGATACAGTAATAATAATATTTGTCGTGTTTAAATGCAGACTGTTGGGTTTATTTGCACAAACTCCTCGACATCATCACTTCCACACAGTTCATTTTACATACACATGTGCTCACACACACTCACACACACACTGCGATAAATAATTAATATCCCAAAAATACAGAAAAAAGCAGCGGTCACACACAGACAAAACAACAGGGGCGAATTCTTGCAGAAAAAAAAATATGAAAAATTTAATCATGCCAGAGGATGAAAATTCATAAGGAAATGCAGAAAATCAATATTTTATACTACTTACTGTACTGAGTCTTTTATTACAAACCTGTTCAGGAACACACATTAAAAATTAAAGATGACGGAGAAGGTGTGTGTGTACGTGTGTGGTAGTGAGAAACACAGCTTGGGCTTCAAACCCCACCACGTTTCATTCACGTTAAAAGCAGGGGCCTTATTGTTTCGTCGGAAGTTGCCGGAGCCATTTTTTAAAAAACAGAAAAGGGAAGGAAGGAAAAAAGGCCTTTGATAGATTGAACGATCCAAGGTGCCAAGCGGCTGTCAACATAAATAGCAATAAAAAAGTGTGGAAAAATGTTCCTAAACAGGAGTTTTCAAGGTTATGGCCCATAGCGATGATTTGAAGTATGCCTCCCCCACCACTGCCGCATGATTCATGGTGATGGTTTTGAGTCTCGTTTTGTGTGTGTGTGTGTGTGTGTATGAAGGAAAAGCTTACATGATTCAGTACACGCACCTGCCCGCGTGTGTCGATGCCGTTTTTAACCTTGTTGTGTGAATAGTTTGGGTTAATAGAAATACTTCCAGCCTTTTCATTAAGCACTCTCTCAATGCCGTACAGAGATGTTTACCGTTCCGTCTCTCCTCTTCGATTTTTCTCCTTTTTCTTTCCTCCCCCCAAATGTAGTTTCGATTTAATTAATAGTTCACAGGGTTCGCAAGCTTCGACGCTCCCCCTTTATTGTGCTTTTTTGGGGGGTAAACAACATTACATATACATGCGTCTCAGTGCTGAAATATTGAGCCGTCTTCAGTTTTTGGTGGATAAAATACACAACTCTGCTACTTGAGTCAAAGTACAAATAGTAGAGATGTGATGAGACACTCAGGAGACGAGATGACACAAGATGAGATTTTAATCTGATTATTTAATTCAAATGTAATTAACATTTTAAGTAAAACATTTCAGAGGCGTAATTGTTAAGGAACATTGCTCGTACAAATTAGACCAGGATAAGGAAGTTGGCCACACACAACATTAAGACTAACCATTATTTAGTTAATAGTTTAATCTGCTGATTGTTTTTCTGGAATTAATCGATTGATAATTAGATAAAAAGAAAAAACTATTTGATTTCAAGCGTGTTTATTAAACCAAACTGTCTGATGTTTTTATTTTTTTCTATAATATATATATTTTTACTCTCTAACATCATAAAATGGAATAAAATATTTTTGATTAAGTGAAAGTGAAGAAATATTGAAATTTTGGCCATTTTTATCCAATTTGGACTCATTTCTGGCACAGAACTACATTTTTGCACAAGATGGCGTTCCACATGAAAGTTGCGTTATAATAACAGAATTGTCACTGAAAATATCATTAAGTAAATCTCTGTATTGTCAGTAGAACGCTGGTTGTTTTTGTAATTTGAGTTTTGTCTGTAATGAAAAGCAAGATCTGACTGAACTGGAACGCTTTAGTGAATGACTTCCCTGTGAAATTAGTGCTAAGCTAACAAGCAGCACATGTGTTTACATCACAAAAATGTCATTCATCGTTTCTGTTCTTCGGATTTTGTAGCGTCAAGACCACGGCTTTTGGTTCTCGTCTCCTTCTTATTCTTTTTATGGCAGTCGGCATCCAGCTTAATCCTGCTTGCTGCCACTCGACTTGGTTAGCTTACACAGTGGGGGTAGCCACTGTACGTATGTGAGTAATAATGTAGATCCAACTAATCGATTATTAAATTAGTTGCCGATTACCTTAATAATAGATTTTAATCGATTAGTTATTTCAGCCCTACATAACATTAGCTACAAACGATAATGTGTAAATTCATTTTAGACTTTCTATTCCACCTTTATGCACTTTTTGGGGAAGATAAATATTAAATTCAACATTGGGACGTGCGATTATGACGTGCTACGTGAAGGTGGTGAAATATGAGGATGAAAGGGCACAGACTAACTGCATATACGTGTTGTTTCCTTATCTCTGACTGTATTATGAATTTATTAAATAAGTGTTTCTGTGTGCACTTTATGGCCTTCTTCAGTGGAAGTACGCAGTTTGGTGGCCTAGCAGTTAGGAGTTAAGCAGGGATTGGGAAGGTCGCTGGGTTTGGATCCTGGACCAAGTAAAAGTATCACTAGGGTACTCAGGCAAGTACCATAGCCAAGCACTGCCTGTTAGCTGTCCTGCTCTTTCTGAGATGGGTCAAATGCAGAGTCCACATTTGCGTTGGTGCACTATGTGCTGTGCTGTAGTGTGTTCACAATAACAAAAAATCACTCACTTTCACTTTCAAATTCTAATCTACGGAGCAGGGATGCACTGATCGGATACGTGGATCAGATATCGGTCCAATAACCACTCAAGTAGCTGGATCGGATCACAGTGGCATTGGGGGTCGACCTACAAGTTGTAGGTTTTTCTCTGTTTGTGTACGTGTTTTGCACGTTGAGTGAGTGAGAGAGAGGGAGAGAGGGAGTGAGTGAGAGAGGTAGTGAGTGAAGGAGAGAGGGAGGAGTGAGAGGAGGCTGAATCAGATTGGAGCAGCAGAGTTAAGTCAGAGCGTTTCAGCAATCAGTCAGGGCTCTCTCTCACACACACACACACACACACACACACAAAGACCTGTCATACGAGTCATCAGCTGTGTGTGTTTATGGAGCATGGTACGAATGTGTGTCTCTGTGTGTAGTTCACAGGAAAAGAGTTGAGAAGCTGTATATTGTCTTTTTAT
Organism: Distichodus sexfasciatus; assembly: GCA_032718565.1. Lineage (NCBI taxonomy): Eukaryota > Metazoa > Chordata > Actinopteri > Characiformes > Distichodontidae > Distichodus > Distichodus sexfasciatus. The sequence continues at coordinate 182,228 of JAVGVS010000087.1, forward strand.
TTCCATCATCTCTGTGTAGCCAGATTCTCCTCTCTCCACACACTCTGTCTTAGACTTTATCATTCTCACGCTCTTTTCTTTTCCCTTTCCTTTTGCTGCTGTTCCTTTTTTTCCTTTCTTTTCCCCCTCTTTCTCTCTCTCTCTTTCTTTCTTTCTCCTTTTTTGGCTCTCTTTCCTATTCTTTTCCCCAGATTATTTCAGTCTTCCTTTCTTTCATTTGCTTTTTCTCCCTCTTTTCTTTCCTTCTTTCTTTTTCTCTCTCTCCTTTCCTTTTTCATTCTTTCTTGTTTTCTTTTTTCTTCTTTCTTTCCTTCCTTTTCTCTCTTTGTTTTGTCTCTCATTTTTCTCTCTTTCTGTCTCCACTCTCTTTTTCTTTCCTATATATTTTTTCTCACTCTCTCTCCATCAATGAGCCCAGGCTAAAAAACCATTCTTCATATGACAGAATATAATACACACCAGCACACTGTAAATCACACACACATACACACACACACACACACACACACACCTTTCTGACTTCCACACCTGAAGTCATCTTGACATATGTGACCTCACCCAAACACCCTCCACTCAAATCACTTGTAAACCATGGCTGTCCACAAGCCTAAACACACACACACACACACACAGAGTCTGAACCCGTTTCCCTTCTCCTAACCCTCCTAATACTAGCTTAAAATAGGCCCTTTAATGGAGCATAGTGCAGAAGCCTACAGCAGTCATTGGGGCGGTTTGGAGAACGCAGCTCTGTGTGGTTTTTTGGGTCGCGTTTCAGGCCCAATTATCCTAATCTAAAAGAGCAGCTCTCATGTTTAGGAGAGAGAGGCAGAGAGAGAGTATTCTTTTATAATTTTTTTTAAGTCGAGTAACACCGAGCATTTGCTATCTCCCCGTTCTCCTGACCTCACTATAAATACTCCCTTCGAATATTGTCCATAGCTTTACTTTTTGAAAGATATGAGTTCAACTGGTAGCGCATTAAATTGTTGTAGCGCCCAACCTGGAGATATCGTACAGAATACAAGCAGGCATCTGGTACAAAAAGGCGTCTACGTCAAAACTTCAAACCCGTGAAAGTTATTTAATCATATTTGGATTTCTAAATGCTTCCAAAATTTTAACAAGTATTATTCTTTCTATATGTGTGAATGATGTCAGTTTTTAGGCTCGGTTAAAATCAACACAAGTGTTTTTGGGTGTTTAAAAAGGTTCAGTATGTAAGTTTCAAAAAAGCAGGGGTTGGAAAGTGTTTAAGAATATACAAATAATCAGTCAAAGCCTTGATTGTCTGTGACAGCATAGTACATAAGCCCTTAAGAGAGCACAGAGCACTGTTCTGGAGGATGGACCACCAGCAAAATGAAACCCCTTCATTTGACCATTAAGTAAGAGATTTTCCATGTTTTTCCACCAAGTTGCGCATTGTTTTGGATTTCTTTTTCATCAGGTTGTGCGTCATGTAAAGGTGAATACCGCCATCAACCATAGTTCTAATAGCAATTTCTTTACCTGATATTTAATTTTTTGCAGCGCCATGAAAATCATTGTTAGTCAATTCTACGCTCACCAATAAAGGCTCGGACCACCAAGACCTCCGCTTCCTACTGCCGCCCAATCCACAATGCACCGAACCCTCATGGCTCCTCCCGCGGGTCATAGGTCTGCTAATACTGTTGCTCCCGTGAAAAACTGGTTCCGGATATCATGGAAGAAAAAATGAATAGGGATGGTGCCATCAATATTAATATCATTCAAATTTTATTATTGACATGAGATTGACTATTTACCAGTGGTAGATTAATCGATAACAAACATTCATTGAGTGCCAGCTAGTGGTGAGTAAATGAAACAATAATTTAATTATATATATATATATATATAGTTTGTTTTGGACTAGCGCCCACTTTGACCGGCGTGTCGGTCAGGACCAGGTGCGGTGCCCGCATTTATTATTTTTTATTTATTTTTTGCTTATGACTGCGTCACGGGCTGCTTAGCAAGACAGGCCACACGATGCAAAAACTCCTGACTCGCCCTTTTCCCAGTCACCCGATCCCTGTGCGTCCTTCACCGGCGTGTGACAACCCTTTTCAAAGTGCTGAGCTGTCAGTCATTCCCATGGGGGTCGGAAAATAAATTAATAAAAATGAGAAACAATTAGTAACTAGTTTAACAACAACATGCAGGGTTCCTAACAGGGGGGAGAAACTCAATTCAAAAGTTTTGTTTTGTTTCATTTTCTGGATATGGACTGTGCAGGTGTTTAAGACATACATATAGTAGTGGTTGCATTATATTTACAGTTACACCATTTAGCAGATAATCTTCTTCTAATTTCAGGAACAATTTTGCTGAGAGCAACTTGCGGTTAAGGGTCTTGTTCAGGGACCCAATGATGGTAGTGCTGGAGGTGCAGGGTCCTCAAAGACCACCAGATTCATTACAAAAAATGTAAAAGTTTAAATAAAAGTCTAAAATTTTTTTAGACTTTTGAAATTTTTTTCTCTATCCAAGCAATGGGTAAACATTTATTTATTTATTTATTTATTTATTTATTTATTTTTCATGCCTGGGCATCAGTGCTGAGCTGTCAGTCATCCCCATGGGGACTGAAAAAAAATGCAATTAATAAATAGATTAACAACAACTTACAAAGTGCCTTACAGGAGGAAAAAAACGTTTATTTTAAAATGAATAATTTTGATGCACAGAAACTTTTAAAATAAAAATTTAAAAATATTGTTATTTTCTCTATACATCCTAAGGGCATTTACAAACCCCCCATAAAATATACATTTTATTTATTTATTCCTTTATTTAATTAGTACACCTGCTGAGTTGTCAGTCATTACCATGTGGGCCGGACTGAGCCCTGCCCACCCCGCTGTGTAAGTATTAAACTTAGAACTCCTCCCCAATCATACTACAAGGTCAATTCTCTCCAAATGGAGCTTTTCAAGTCATCTGGCTTGAAAACAATATATATCACAAAAAAATATTACAATGCGAATTTTACAATTACGCCAAACGAAAAAATAAAAGTCCTGTGAAGTGAGGATCTTTTCAAATGAGTGAGTATTTTGTCACTGTGAACACACCACAGCACAGCCAAATGTGATCTCTGCATTTAACCCATCTGTGAAGGAGCAGCAGGCAGCTAACAAGCGCCCAAGGAGCAGTGCTTGGGGATGGTACCTTGCTCATGAGTACCTCAGTGGTAAATTTACCAGCCCTGGATTCGAACCTGCGACCTTCTGATCACTGGGCAAACACCCTACTGTTAGGCCACCAACTGCCCCAAATAAAAGAGAAGCAATAAATAACAAGTTTATTAACTACCTACAAAGTACCTAAACATGGGGGGATATCGAATCAAAACTTTTGTTGTGTTTCACTTCACTGGATATGAACTTTGTAAACTTTTAAGTGAGACATAAAAGTAGTGACTGTATTATTTGAAAAAGCTTCATTTTGAGACCAAATACCATCTAAAAAACAATAATTAAGAATCATCAATGTTTAAAAATATGCATTTTAAATATATTTGCTTAAATTTATTTATTTATTTATCATGCGTAGGCATCAGCTGTAAGTTACTCCCATGCGGTCGAAAAATAACAACTTAAAAAAGATGCAATAAATAACAAGCTTAACAAAGTGCCTCAACAGGCTTTATAAGCTGTGAAGTGATAGATAAAATCTACAAGGATTTTTTACAAGGATTTAGGAAATTATGCAGAGACCAAAAACAGTAATTCATTCATTCATTCATTCATTTTCTGAACTGCTCAATCCCTATCAGGGTCGCAGGGACCAGAGCCTATCCCGGGACTATGGACACGGGGAAAGCACACAAACTCCCCACAGAACAGCCCTACAATCGACCTGAGGATCAAACCGAAGACCTTCTCACCCATAGACCAAAATCATTCGATGATTCAAGTCCCGGATTGGTAAAGGTTAGGGTTAGGTACTCATGAGCAAGGTACCGTCCCCATGCATTGCAAGAAGACTGGCCGCGGCAGAGGTCACATTTCGTTGTGGTGCACTGTGTGCTGTGCTGTGGTGTGTTCACAATGACAAATAATAACTCACTTAAAAAAGTTAGTGTGTGTGTGTATATGTATAATGTGTGAGAATGTAATTTAAGTGAGGTGGAATGTTTATACCCACTCTACCCATGGAGGAGACACTTTCCTGCATAGAAATGGAATGAAACCCCCAAAACATTTACATTTAGTCAGACGCTTTTATCTAGAGGCACTTTTTTCTGCAGAGGAAAGTTGAAGGCTTTTCACACTGGAAGCTCTCCTGGCAGACGAGGAAGACGTGTTGACAGTAAAATGGATGAAGGGGAGGAAGGGAACATGCCAGCGTTTCTGCTATCACTTACAAGATGCTGCAGACGACGGTGAACAAATTCAGCACACGAAACTCTAAACCCTAATCTACACTCAACCTTCACCTTAACTTGACCTCGAGATCAGACGACCTCAACCATTCAGGAGAGACACTCGGTGCAGAAAATGGTGTAATGTGAAAGAAACAACTCACACGTTCGCAAAATTTTGGAACTGTGCCTAGCGTCTTCGTAATTGCAGTGTGTTTGCATGTGCATTATCAACTTGATTAATATGTTTTGCTGCTTCACGTTGAGCTTTTTATTTTGAACTGTGTTCTCAGCCACCGAACAAACCAAACTGGTCTTTTGGGCCAGTCCCAGTTTATTAAGTCAAGTTATTAGATTTGAAACAAACTCAGTCGTCTAGAAAAGGTTTGTGTTCACATTGTGAGCATATTTTCTCTTCCTGGTCCACTTCAGCTCAAATTGGGCTTCAGTCCTTTTTGTGTTCACATAAGACTTCATTTGAAGCGCTCAGACGTTACTGCTTGGATTATGGGTAGCTTTCACTTGCTTGTTCCAAAGTAAATACATACATACATACATACATCAATAAATAGATAAATAAATAAATAAATAATAGGCACAGGGGCATAAGAGGAGAAATGTGAGAGGTATCATTACACAGAAAACAAATTTTTACTCTAGTGAACCTTATCTCGTAATTTGAGTACACATCATATATACACAGGGACATAGTGCCAAATTCTCATTATAAAATAAAATTCCACCCCACTCCAATTCCACCTCACTCCAATCTAGTTATATAATAATCTATAATCTACTTTAAAAATCATTGGTTTAATTGTTAATGGTGAGCCATAAATATTCCATAAAGACTCGTCTTAAATCAGTACACTTGCAATATTTTCTCAGTGCCCTATCGCACCGCAGCTGTTGAAATTTAAATGCATTAGTGTTGAACATGACTGGATTCTCGCCATCATTTGGACAAAGTGTGAATTAAAACAGTCTGATCGCTGGAAACATAAATCTTTTGCATAATGCTGCGAAAGAGCGCGTTTTTAACACCACGTCTGAACAGCGACTGTTCTCATTCACGTCTCTGTTGCCATGTATGAGCACTGGTTAATATGAGTCTCCCGTCATGATGCTCCTTTGTGTTCTTATTGCATAAGAACCATGACATACGACTTAAAGCGAACAAACCTCAGTCCACCTCCTTCGTGCGTGTGCACACATACGTCTATATCTTATGTATGTCTATGATGTGTATGTATGTTAGTGTTGTAGTACTTTAGTACGATCTCGGTCTTATCTCGGACTCGGCCATATTTGTACTCAGTCTTGTCATGGACTTGGACAAAGAGGACTCAGGATTTTATTTGGAGACCAGCCGAGACCACAAATCTGAGAATATTACTATTAGAACTCTTTGAGACCGACGCAGGCACTTTGCGTTGTTTATTAATGAGTATTTTAATCCCTGTAATTTACAGAAACCACACACATACCGTCCGAATCACACAAGACTTTAAATGCATTCCTTCATCTGTACGTGAAATCATTTCCGAGTAATTCCGTGCACAAAAATTGAAGCAATTGCGTAATAAGGCATTAATGACATTATTCGCGAAGTAAACACACGCGCTAGCACTAGCGAGTCTAATATGGAACGCCATCATGCACAAAATTGTAGTTCTCTTCCAGAAAGGCCAAAAGCAGCTCACCTTTGAGGGCAAAAGGAGTCCAAATTGTCTCAAAATTAGCCAAAACTTTAGTAGGTGTTTCCATCTGACACTAACCTTATTTTTCTTCACAGCACTAAGCCATAGAATGTCTCTGCATAATAAAAACTCTGCAAGCCAATAAAGCAGTGAGTTTGGTCTTGAGGAGTGTTCTGCCACCGCGGTTTTATGAGTTTAACGTATGATGTGATCAGTTTGTTTAACTGCTTCCAGTGAAGTGATTTCCTCATTATAGATTTGTAAGAGAGAAATATAAACACGTTTAATGTTGCTTAGGCTTTGCATGTTCCACTTATTTGCCATGTGGCGTAAAACGTGCATTGGTCCGGTCTCAGCCCTTAAGAGTCTTGGTCTTGTCTCGGTCTTGACACACTCTGGTCCTGGTTTTGTCTTGGTTTAGGTGGTCTTGACGCCAACTCTAGTAAATGAACACTATGGGCCAATTTCCCAGTCGAGGATTAAGCCTAGTCCCAGACTATCTTTGATTTTGAATGGTAAATCTCTATTAGTACTACAACTTAGCCCAAGACTAGGCTTAATCCATGAGCAAGAAACCAGCCCAAGAGTATTGGGACACCAGCCCAACCCCTGAAAAACGACTCACACTGGAACACCCAAATTTAATGATTTGGAGCAGTGTCCCGATACTTTTGGCAATACAGTGCATGTGTGTATATACACGTTGCATTTCATTTGTATACAGTATGTATAATAATTCTTTGAAAATGATACAGTTACTTTAATAGTATAAGCGTCATAGGTGGCTGTTGGTTTGTAGGGGACTTATGTCCAGATCCTTCAGAAAAACACACACTCCGCAGGACTGTTAGAGAGTCAGCACATCCTGAAGCCCACATACACACACACACACACACAATGAGATCACTCTATGCCCTGGAGTGTACAATGACATCTACGCTCTAGATCTCAGATCTTCCACCCTGTTGCACTGATACGTCCCTCATGGAAAAAAAAGCTACTCAGGTTCTTCCTCCATCCGTCTCTCTCTCTCTCTCTCTCTTCCTCTCTCTTTCGTCTTCATGGAATAAATCAGAGAGAGAGAGAGAAGAAGAGCAGTGCTCATATTCTAATAACTTCAAGGTGCACAACGTGTCTCATTTTCTTCTCTCTCTTTCTCAGTCTGTCTCTTACACACCTACACTTTAATCTACTCTTTCCATCTTCCCTTCTCTCTATCTCTCCCTCTCTCTCTAAGGCTCTTCACCATTCAAACTCTACTTCGCTTTTCTATCTCTCTCTCTCTCTCTCTCTCTTTTCCCAGTTCCTTCCCTCTCTCACTCACTTACACATTCTTTCTCCTCACTATCCAACTCTATCCTTTATATCTTTCTCTCTCCAGTCGAGTCATCACTCTCTCCCTTTCGCTCTCTCAAACACACAGTCTTTAATGCTGCTCATTATCAACTCCAGCACTCTTCTTTTTGTCTTCCCTTATTTTTTCTTCTTCTTCTTCTTCTTCTTCTTCTTCTTCTTCTTCTTCTTCTTCTGCTTCTTCTTTCTCCGCCTCTCTCTTTGAAAAGCATCCAACTCTATGCTTCTACTCTTGCTTTCCCCAGTTTTTCCACTTCAGCCTTTTCCTCATGCTCTTTCTTTAATGCTTCTCTTCATCCACTCCTCTTCTCCCTCTTTCTCTCTGGTTTTACATCTTCCCCCTTTACTTTTCTTTCTCCCTCACACAAAAACTCTTCAACGCTCCTCACCATGAACTTTACTTCTCTCTTCTCTCTCTCTTGTTCCATCCTTCCTCTTCTTTCTTTCCTTTTCTCTTTCTTCTTTATCTCTATCCCGCTTATCCTCTTCTCATTTTCCTTGTCTTTCTCTCTCATTTTCAAACTCTTTAATGCTCCTAACCTATGGTTCGACTTCTCGTCCCACTTTCCGTCTCTCTTTTAGGTCCCGTACACACTTAGCCGGGTATTTATAAAAACTGATATTTTTTTGAGGTTGTGCCTATCTTCCACGCGTAAATCGAGGTTCCAGTCACTAAAACCGCTATTTTTGAAAACTCCGGCTTCAGTGACTACGTGTGGACAGAGAAAACTGACTTTCAAATTCATAAGTTAAGCTTTTAGTTCATTGTACCCGGATGTAATTCTTTCTTTTGTCCAGGACGTGGTTCTGTGCAGCTCTTGACAGCGTATTTTTCCGGATTCGTGTGTACAGAGATATTTTTGAAAACAGGCTTGTGTGTACGAAGGGGGAAAAATCAGGTTTTACAAATACCCGGCTACATGTGTACGGAGTCTCTAACTCCAGATCAAATCCTGGACTGGTAAAGGTACTACTGATGTACTTGTGAGCAAGGTACCATCCCCAAGCTGCCCACTGCTCCTTCACGGATGGGTCGAATTTCATTGTGGTATGCTGTGTGCTGTGGTGTGTTCACAACAGGGACGGAAGTAACGAATTACAAATACTCACGTTACTGTAATTAAGTAGATTTTTTGGGTACTTGTACTTTTATGAATAGTTTTTCAAGTGTGTAATTTTACTCGTACTTGAGTACAATGTACACCATGTTATCTACTTTGCTACTTATAAAATCAAAAGTCGCTACTGAGTACGCCCACAATTTGAATTAATATTCAAACCTTTCATCTGCATCTTTGAAGCCAATAAGGCTGTGCAATCGCGACCGCGCCAATTAATCTACGACGTAAGCAAAGAATAAACTCCGCTGCAGCAGCAGGCACAGGTGTCTGGAGGAACTACACAGTGGAGTACAAACTCATTTATAGACTGAAGATTTGGAGACAAAGAAGCCAAAATGGAGCCAAACGAAGCCGGATAGACTCTGTTAATTTAGAAAACCAGCTCTTGCTGAAACTGAACAAAAGGTTCAGAAAGTGAATTGTGACAGAAATGCTATTATGTCTAAGAGTTTAAGACACTTACCTGCCTGTTGTTCGCAGTGTATTGGGAAAAGTTTAAACTGTTCTATGTGTGTTCAAAAACATTTTTGTCATTGTTTTAACAAACAAAATCCCTGCTTTATATCTACATTTATTTACAGAACAAATTGCCTTTCTGTACCTTGTTCATCTGAGAAATGTGCTTTGAACGTAGATATTTTATACTGGTGAATCGAATCGAATGCCTGCTGTTGACGACGCAATAAAACATCCATCGGTTAAAAAGTAATTAGTACTCTGAGTAGTTTTTGAGAAGAGTACTTTGTACTTTTACTCAAGTATTTTTTTTAACACCAGTACTTTTACTTGTAATTGAGTACATTTTAACCAGTGTAACAGTACTTGTACTTGAGTACAAATTTCAGTACTCTTTCCACCTCTGGTTCACAATGATAAAAAAAAATCACTCACATTTATATTTATGGCATTTTAGCACATGCTCTTATCCACGGCGACTTCCTAATTACAGTGACGGCCTCCCTGGATCAACCTGGGGTTAGGGGTCTTGCTCAGGGACCTAACAGCGATAGGATTTGAACTAGAGATGGGCCGATACCACTTTTTTATGTCCGATACCGATACCGATATTGTAAATTTGTATATCTGCCAGTACTGATACAAATCCGATACAGTCAGTCTTTTTTTAAACATAAAATAATGCTTTAAAATGTCTGAATAAATTACTGAGATTATTGTTATGCTTAAGGAAATGCTTGATTTAAATACTGTTTTCCTAAATAAAACAATGTAATAATTACACACATGTATATACTAAATTATTTGACCATTTTTTGTAATAGAATTATTTGAGTTATTGGAATAAGCGTTTCAGCTCTACTTCACCGCAGTGCCACTTCCCATGCATAACGAATTGAGTGTACACGCATTTACAGATCGGCCCGATAGAACAGCTCGATGCCACCGATACCCGATCCAGCCGTTTGAGCTGTTATTAGACCGATACCGATCCACATATCGAATCGGTTACATCTCTAATTTGAACCCACGACCACTTGCATCTTACTTAAAATAAATCTTTTTACTCTTTATGTCTTAGCAACAATCACCAAATTGTAAACATTTTTTGATGTTATGTAACGGGCTGTCCTTCCAAGCGTGAGTCAACAAGACCCGGGTTTCAGATCAGGTGTCATTCGGACTCCGTCAAGCGCTTCAGTAAACTGCCCTGTAACGTTGACCTCTGACCTCGGAGGCGCCGCTAAATCCCGGCCCAGGGGAGAGGGGTCAAGTTTCCGTCCCATTTACATGAATTTATATGTGCGTGGGACGCCGCCATCCGTCTACAGATAGTCAATTAAATATCTAATTAACTGGGCAGCGGCTTTAAATAATTCAGCCGTATTGACTGGCCTCGGGGAGGGAGGAACGGTCTGTACATCACATCTAGTCCAGAGGAGGGAGCGAGGGATGGACAGAGGAGGGAGGATTGGGGAGGGGAAGAAAGAGGGGACTAGAGAGGCACAGTGAGTAAGAGCACTAGGGAAGGTGTGGGCTGAGAAAGAAAGATGGACGAAGAGAGAAAGAGAATGGCTTTGAGTGGTGAGGAGTAAGGGTCGACCGATTATCAGTCAGTACAATTATCGGGGGCCGATATTAGGCTTGTTGCAGATTATCCGAATCAGTGTTTCATTTTGACCATCACTTATATTAAGTAATTACAAAGCGCGATAGAGCTGTCTCCTCTTTCTGTGCCGTTTGCTCTTGACTTGCTGCTTCATTTAATGTCCCGCCCACAACAGACAACGTAAAGACAAGAGATTTTGCTGGTGAACGTTCCACTGCGTGCTCAGAATTTCCCCACAAAATATCGCCATACATTTTAAGACATGGGCCATATAAAATCTCACCTCAGACTTTGCACATGCCTGGCACAAGCACTACCTTTCCCACGTACAATAAATGCGTCATCAAATATCAGGTAAATCTAAGCATTGGTCAGATGCCGATGACTTAAAAAAAGGGAATTATCAGTCGATTCTGATATTATTTCAATATTATCGTGCATCCCTAATATATATTTTTTTTTAATATTGAAGATGGCTGATGCAAATCTCTACAATTTGGGTATTACAATGCGTCTCCGACTGACAACTGCATGAAAGTCTGGACTTGTTGATGTCTCTCCGAACCCAACTTCCTTATTCTTATTCTCATCCAGACTCTCCCTTTCTCCCCCAAAGCCAGTAGCGGTGTTTGTCATCCCTCTCTCACTCTCTTTCACTTTCCATCTTTGCATAAACATCCCCATCTTCTCTCTCTCTCCTCTCTCTTTCTCTCTCTCTCTCTCTCTTTTTTTCTCTCTCCTTCGTCTTCTGTAGCCCAACCCTGCTTCAGTGGACTTTCATGACAACTCATTTCATGAAAGGCCTCTCTTGTCTCTGCGGTGCTTGTACTCTCTCTCTCTCTCTCTCTCTTTTTCCTCCCTCCCCCCTTTCCATTTTTTGTCCTCCCGCCACTCTCCCCAGGTAAAATATTGATGGATTTTTTATGAATCGCCATGAAAAATTCATTCACGTTGCGAAATGAAAAAGGCGTAAACATCCCGCATCTGCGTATTCTTCTCGCATTCGTTATCTGTTTACAACGCTCTCTCGCTCTCTCTCTTCCTCTGCCTCCGTCTCTCGTTCCTCACCTGGAGGAGGACCGCTCCTCTGCTTCGCTTTCCCCCCTGGTCGACCTAATTGCTTAATTTGACCCGCTTTCTCGTCAATTAAAATGCTGTCAGAGGCAGATGGATGGGGGATGGATCAGCGGGCGGGTCGATAGCAGGATGGATCGATAAGCGAATAGGGAGAAGGGGAAATGAGACTGAAGAGAGCTTCGCCCCAAAATAATCAACAACAAAGGAGAACGGACCGACCGAGGAGGCTCCTTCGGTCAAAGGGGAGACGCTGACCAGCTTTCTACGGTGGTTTTCTGCAACCAGGAACTTGTTAAAACATTCCATAGTGTCTCTTTTAGCTGTGATAACACATGGTAAGGATCAGAGCTGATATCTAGATGGTGTTGGTGGTCAAGTGGTTAGGATACTCGCCTTTAGACCAAGAGGTTGTGGGTTCGAAGTTGTGACCTCATCGTTTGACCCATCCGTAAAGGAGGAGTGGGCAGTTTTGTGGTAGCACCTGCGGAGCAGTCTGGGACTTGAATCGACGACCTTCCGATCACAGGGACTCCCTTACCGTTAGGCTACCAACTGCCCCAAATTATTAAATGCTTGTATTTTATTTCCGTTTGTATTCTTCATTTAATTAAGTTTTCCTTTTAATTTCAAGAAATGTTTTCCTATTCTTGACATCATTCGAGAAATTAGTTTTTATTCTTAATTTAAAGAATAAATGCAGAAATATAGGCGCAAGCAGCAATAAGCAGGATCCAAGCATAAGTCAGCAGCACAATAACAGCTGAAGTGTCAAAGAAAGCAGTCAGTGAGTTAGAATTCAAAATTAGCACAAAAAAAAGCTCTGTTATGACATCACATAAATGTAGGTAGCGCCCCCTATTGTGCAAATAGTATCATTGTATATTGTATATTGTATTTTGTATTATTATAGTATTATTATATTGTATATTGTAAATGACATAGAAAAAAGGATTAAAGACACTAACAGAAATAAGTTGTGTTTATAAAGAAATTAACTTCTAACAATGTTCATATAAAGACGGTGATTTTCTATAATTTCATGTACATTATAAAAGCTCTGTTATGACATCACAGAAATTTATGTGATGTCATAAGTGCTGTCTGAGCATCCCCTAATGGTCAAAACACTTTTCCTTTGCTATAGCCCCAGTTATTGGCCATTCACTACGAGTTTCACAGCATTCTTACTTACCCTGAAAATGTCAGCCTTCTAGGACTTACGGTTCAAACCTCACAATCTGTTTTGTAGGATATAATAATAATAATAATATAAAAATAATAATAATAATAATAATAGTATTAGTAATGGTAATATTAATAATGTCATAATAATATTAATATAAAAACAGAACACTTTAATGCTTGGGCCCTAAAATATTACACATATATGTACCTGGGATGTAGCAATCCACCAAGTTACAAAGATTTGTAATTACACAATAAGACAATAACACAATGTACGGTTGTAGCAATGGTGTCTGTGGAATGAGGTTTAAAAATGTATGGTTTTTGGCTGCATGTTAGAGTAAATAAGAACAGCAAGGACTGTTTTGGTCATTTTTAAAAACAAATTTTCTGTTAGCCTCAACGTACACAGTTGTTATTTGTCAATCTACAAACTGTGTGTGTTCTCAACAACTTGAGGCAAGCATTAATCTCATGTTATACCAGAAAGAAATCGGTAACAAAAATATTTCTCTCTCCTTCACACCCACTTCATTCCGTCATACTCTTCAAGGGTTCCACTTCATCCCCTTCCCTTAATTAAATCTCTCAAGAGAATCAGATTCACACCAATTATATTTTCCAAAGAAAGTGCGAGGCGCGCACTTAATGAGGCCTCTTGGTACACACACACGCAAATAAAAGCACCATGATCCGATCAATCGTCCCACTCAATAGCCCATAATGCTGTAATTTTGGCGTCGACGGTCCGTTCCATCCCAGCATGCCTCGGTGAGGGCGGCCCGTGACCGTGCGGAAGCCTTTATCGCATGACAGACACTTAAGAGCAGGAGGAGAAACTGGCGTTCTGGAAAGATAAGGCAGTTTGCGCTTAATGCCAGGCCTAGATAAAAACCGTTGAAGCAACAAACAGCCGGCTGTGTTGGCGCAAAGCTAATCAGTGCCACTTCCATCGCCTCCATATCAATGATGACAAATCAATCGAAAAGGCTTTTGCTGCTGCTATCAAGGTGCTGGGGATTAGAGTACGTGTGCATGCTTAAGTTACAGCACAACAACATCGGGCTGCAGAAAAATATTTAGTGTGTAAGATTTTGTGTTGAGATGCTCAAGCATTTAGCGTAAATGATGTTCTTGCGTTGATCAAAAAGCAAAGTGTAGGTTTGCTTTTTGAAATTGAATGTTGAGGACATAAAAAGCTGACTTAGTTTACTTCACCTGTATTCTGAAAGTAGGGATGCTTGCGATAATATCAGAATGGCATCGAATCAATAATAATTGCTTTAGTGATCGGCGGACGATGTAGATTTGCCTGATATTTTCGGCCGATATTTGATGACGTAGTTATGCGTCTGAAAGGTAGCGCTTGTGCCGGGCATGTCCAAAGTCTGAGGTGGGATTTTATATGCTCCGAGCCTTCTGTCTTAAAATGGATGCCATTATTTTGTGGCAAAATTCACAAGCACCTGAGTGAAACGCATTCTGTGAGCGGAAATCTCATCCTCGCTCAACTCTTTTGCGTACTCGACATAAGTGCGTGTTGCCTCACTGTGAAGCTCTGCCCGCATAGGGCTGTGTCCCAAGCCACATACTGCTGCACTTTATAGTATGGTAGGTAGAGCTCTTATCATACTTTTCTATGCGGTAGTATGCATCTCAGGAAATTTGCTGGGGTTGTAGCATAACGGCTCTCTACACACTAGGTAGTGCACATGGTGTCACCAGCGCCCTGTTGACAGGCTTGCGCCATGTTGTGCACTACACTGGAAATGTTCCACCCTCGCTTGCTTGACTTGCCGCTTTTAGAAATCTCAGAACTATGGCACTAATTGTATGCCAAATTGTGCAAAATATCATGTCTTTATGCGCTCAACTCTGCATGCGTTCGACTCTGCCTTCCTCATTTATCAATACCAGAATCAGATATAAGCATGAAAAAATACTGCATTGGCTGATGACTCCCATATCGTGCAACCCTACATAAAGCATCATAACTATTTTATGTAAATAATTGCAATGCTATTTCCAAATTACCAATATTTTTTCACAGCCTCAAATGTTTGCTTTAGGAACGAGCTACAGTAGGAGTTCCTACTTTTTGTGCTTCAGCTCCACTGTTCTCCACAGCCATGATGAGAACATGATGAGCGGCCAGTCGATAGCACTTTGAGATATTAAAGCAATTTAATTCCAGAGGGATTTGACAGGTGCCACTGACAAAGTCCCAGTAGACTGAAGGAATCACAGAGAAAGCGCAGGAGGCCACAGGTCAAGAGGACAGCCCCTGCACTCAGAGCGCTCTGCGGCGTGTGTGTGTGTGTTTGTCTCTCAACACTGTGCAGTAATGCAACCGTCCAGCAGAGCATAATTAAATTAGGGTAGAGTAATGGCCTAACCCAACTAATGCCTCATATCATTGCTACAAGTTTTGAGCAGCAGCAACAGAATCAGTAGGGAACACTCAAAACGGTCCAAGCCCTGCGGAAGTTCAATGTTGATGCATGAGCAATCCAACACTTAAATTCTGCTGCACAACAATGGAAAGATCTGTCATCTAAGGATCAAAAAAGCGCAAGAACATCTGGCATTCTCTCTAGCTAGTGGTTTCTTAATGCTGTGTGATCTCAGCATAACTGCAATTTTCAGTAGATATCGATATCAACCAGGGGGTAGACAGTACCTAACTTCATTACTTAAGTGAAAGTACAGATACCACTAGTCAAATGTTACTCCAATACAAATGAAAGTCATACAGTCAAATATTTTTAAGTTGTAAAAGTTTTAAAAGTATATCTTTTACCGCATTGGTCACATATTGCCACCTTACTTATAATACCTAATGCCTCTGACTAGCTTGTATAAGGAATTGGTAGAATGTTACAGAAAGAAACAATCTAAACTGATAAAGAAATCCAGTCATTAGTTAATTTAATTAATTAATTATTATTTATTATTATTTATTAGACTACACCAAAACAAAAAACAGCATGATGGTGTTCTGACCCAGCTCTGGCTTGGTGTGAGCACACATATATATTATTATGTTAACCAGGTCAGCAATTATGGCTACATATGAAACGCAGCCTGCTCAGAAAAATCAACATTCCAACCTGCTTAAACCCAGCTCTACACCTCTAGCTTCATGACTTTCCAACAGCAGCAATGTTTTAATCAAGACAGAAAACAGCAGAACTGTCTGAACCTGGTTTTATAGTTACAGTCTACAGGCGTGATGTAACCCTGCTGATTACTGATAGACTGTCAAACAGCAATCACGTTTTTAAAAAGAATAACATCACTTTATCTATGAATTTGAATGTAACGAAATGCCAAGAACCTTGATAGAAATGTGGTGAGTAAAGTACAGTATTTGTCTTTAAAATGTGGTGAAATTAAAGTCATAAGTTCAAATAAAATACTATTTGATGAAATGCAGATTCTCAAAAACTTTCTTGAAATGCAGTACTCAAATAAATGTGCTTAGTTACATCCACCACTGATATAACAATGATATCATATAATTAAATAAAATTAAGGTATGTTTTAGGCTGTATCATCCACCACATCCAATACACGCCATGGCAAACTCACTCATAATTTATAGTAACTAATCAACCTATGGTGAATGCTTTGGACTGTGGGAGGGACGCAAAGTACCGGAGAAAACCCATGCGAGCACAGGGACCGCTGAAACTCCACATGAAAGACCCCATGGTCCACGGGAACCTTCTTGTTATGAGGCCTTGTACACCTAACTACAGTGCAGGTGAGACCAACGTGCCAATCTCTTGACAAAGAGTTCCTGCGATCCGTTGCGTCCCTAATACAAACTGAAGTAGTTTTCAATTGAAATGTTCATCTAATTTAATGGATTGTTATATCCGACAGCAAGAGTTAAAGGGGTTAAAGATGCGGCGGTTGGCTCCGATTAAGAGAAGCAACGGTGGATGCGTGGGTGGTTTCTGAATTAGCGGAGGGAGAGGAAGGGGAGTTTGGCCGGAGATATTCTCTAAACTTTCTCGGACTTCATTAGACTAGCATCCGTCCTCCAATATACTAGCAGTTAGGGGCAGCGAGTGAAACTAAGCTGATAAATGAAAAAGTGGCTATTAGATCATCCTCATCCATCTCTCTCTCTCTCTGATCCTCCCTCCCTTTCTCCTCTCTCTCTCTCGCTCCCCTCGCTCTCACCTGCAGAGTCTGGTGAGATGCCAGTGTTCTCACCTAATCTGGTTTGTCTCAGTGTAATCGTGTCAATGTCACTCTCAATCAGACGGCTACAACGAGGGCCAGATAACTTCAGCAGTGATTGGACGACACCCTGGATTCAGTACCGCGGGGAATTTGTCTTTAAAATGACCACGAACGGCTTACTTTCTATCTCTCTCTTTCCCTCGTTCTCTATCCCTTTTGTTTCTCAGCAGCCTGTCAATCAGGAAGCCTTGACTCTAGTTGTCTTTTATTGGGGCCTTCTCGATTCTCTTTCTAAGAAGAAGCTTGTGGATGATCGATGCAAGGCCATCAGAGATGTGTGTGTGTTTGTGCAGAAGTGTGTGTGTGACTGGAGAGGTATCCGTGGCATAGAATATTTGATGACACACACTGGTTTAGGTTAAAGGGAAAAGATTGCATGAGCCCAACCTCAGTGGCAGTTCCTGGCATGTGACACAGTTCCTGTCGTATTAAACTGATAATAGACAATCTTACAGGAGCACTACTGCAGTGTTACTCTGATTCTACCAAATGTTAAGTGTGTTTTTCATTATGTATGTTTACTAAAAGGTTTTAAAGGCAAGTATATTAACTGAAGTAACATTAGAATTTTCTGTGCCTCGGGATTTCTGGAAGGAGGAAACCCACGTAAACACAGGGATAGCATGAAAACTCCACACAGACAGGCCCTATGGCCGACCCGGGACTCAAATCAGGGCCCTTCTTGCTGTGAGGGGGCATCGCTAAACACTGCACCACTGTGCCGCCCTGATTCAGTACCAGTACTCCCTTTTTCTCAGATGTGAACCCATAACCTTGAGTGTCCTACAATTAGGCCTCCAAACACCGAGTAACATGGGACTTCTTGCTTTCTTTCACAGGAATTTTCGGTACTCTTGGTACCTCAAGTTGTGGTAAATGGGAGTTTTTGGGGAGGCAGACAGTCAGCATGTCACACCACAGCCAGTTAATGAAACACAAAGGCCCTGTGATTAATGTTTACCAGTCAGCACTATTGGTTCCTCAAAACCCCACATCCAAACCAGTGTTTTCTAGGTTCAGTAGTACATTCACATGTCTTACACCAGAATACCAAGTCCTCAGTCTGAGAACTAAGCTCATTAGAGTTCCACATTCTTATTACATTCATTTGGCTCCCACATTGTATAACCACTGGAAGCTGTGGAATGAAAACAGCTAAGAACATCAGAGGATTCGGGTGCTCAACACATACATACATGATGTTTGAAGCACCCGACTTATGGCACTAAATATCACAAAACAGCATCACAAAGTAAACTGATTTATAGCTGTAAAAAGCATGATGACATTCTACTGTTAACAGTATGTACCAATTCAATCTAGTAAATTCCCAATAATGATAAAAATAACTGGGCTTTGGATACTGACCGATACTGAGTACTGATTGATTGGCTATGGTTCATTAATAAGCTGCATGACTTCCTATGGAAAAGGGACTCATTATAGACATCAGCGGATTTAAACATCAGGTTTGCAAATGGAGGATGTATTTTTGGTAGCTTTGGTGTTATCGGGGCACTTGTTTATCTTTAGTTTTGTGTTACTGTGAGAAATCGGCTGCTATTAAGTTAACCAGTTGACTGTAAAATGCTGCTGAAATAGTTAGCTGTATAATGAAAGCACCAGCAACTGTATAAAAACAAGATTGTTTATGTAAGCCTAGAATTAACACTGTTGGTTTCCACCATTTTGGGAGCACTGGAACAGCCAATGGTTTTTCAAATGGTTTGGAGTCAAAGCTTGGAGTTTCCATCTCGTAATTATAACTTGGTAGTGTCCTTTATATGAACTCCTCTCCTGTACAATTTACAACCTGTTAGAATAAAATACAGACTTGAAATCTTGTTTTTACTTCCACACAAAACTCAGCACCTTTTTAGGGCTAAAATAAGGCTGTATGAAGTTGTTGTATTGTCGTTAATCTAGCAGATTATTTTTCTCGATTAACCAAACTGTCTGTTTCAGTTTTTCACATTTATCTTTTATTCTCTAACATTATAAAATGAAAAAAAAATCTGATTAATTGAAAATGAAGAAATATTGAAGTTGGACTCATTTTGGGCTATAACTCATTTTTGACTAATTTCTGGGAAAGAACTACATTTGTGACTCTGCACGGTGAAACCAGTCGCCTGTTGCAATGGAGGTTTCTCAAGGAAAAAATGACTGTTTTACAGACTGACAATGAGGTAATATTTTTAGATTTTTGTTTTAAAGTGTTTTTGGAAACAGTGGAAGGTCTATACTGTACTGTTGTGAATAAATTTGACTGAAAAACTTACCTTTTCCATCCTAAAAACGTGACTTTCTTGAGGTGAGGAATTCAATTCCAGCAGAATGTTAAAAGTTTCTGTTTTGACCGCTCTACTTCAATATTTACGCTAAATCCACCCGTTGACCAGCGTGAAGATATTTCTCCGGAATCCATCTCCGTCTCCCGAGTTCAGTTAACCTAACGCAGGTAGGCTATCCGTGTGGCTGTGAATGCAGGGTAGGCTACCGTAAATACTGCATACGTAGCCGCGACCGCACCAAGCGTCTGTGAGTGCTGCGGCGATAGTCAACTTCAAAGGCAGATTTCTCCATTTCTCACTTGGCGTGACAGGAGAAACCCGACTCCTTTGAATGTTGATATCTCAGTCATATGTCGTCCCATTCATTCCATATAGGTATCGTTTTGATTTATGCCCTTTCATGAGAACATAATAACTCAATTTTGAAAATTTGCGACAAGCGACTGGTTTTGCCGTGCAGAGTCACATTTTGTCGCAAGATGGTGTTCCACATGGGAGTCACATCACAATAACGTGGTGGACACGCATTGGAATAATCACTGAAAATATCAAGTAAATGGCTGTATTGTGAGTAGAACGCTGGTTGTTTTTGTTATCAGTCAAAAGTGAGTTTTGTCTGTAATAAATGGGAAGATTTGACGCTGGAACGCTTTAGTGAATGACTTCCCTGAGAGAGTCGCATGTGTTAACATTGCGAAAAATGCCTTTAATGAGTTTCTACACAGTTACTTCAGTTTTTGTGACGGCAAGGCACGGCACTGGTTTTCGTCTCCTTCTTATTCTTCTTTTGTGGCATCCAGCTTAATGCTGCTTTACTGCCACCGTGGCTTTGGTTAACTTACTGCCCCCACAGCAGTGGGTAGCCACTGTACGTATGTAATGTAATGTAATAACTAATCGAATATTAAATTAATTGCCAACTATTTTAATAATCAAAATTAATCTATTTAATCGATTAGCTGTTTCAGCCCTAGAGGTCACATAATAAAAAAGACTGATTTTCAAAAAATCCAAACCAACTGGAATAGGGAGGAAACATCATACAAAACTTCCACATGAATTATGCTCTTTATTCATGTAAAGGATATTTCTCTACATGAAGTTCTCCACGGTGATTTTGCCATAAAAATGTATTGATAAGATCTTTCTCGAACGTCCTCTTCCTTCCCCATTGTTTGGCTTCATGTCCCCCGCTTTGTAGCATCAAACACAATCCCCCTCCCATTTTGTAATTGTAAATTCTAGCATACGAGTGTACAAACCCACCGCTCTGTCTCCAATCTAGCTTTTCCATGAGAAACTAAAAGGAGTGGGAGTTTGTTTTCATTCACTCTTTCTCTCTATCGTCTCTTCAGAGGGAACATACCAAAGCAGCAAAGCAGGACGATGAATAAAACATGGCGTTGGTGAGGACAGAGACACCGGAGAGTGTTCCTCCATCAGATAGAAACCAGCAGGGCTCTGAGCATGCAACCAGGGAACACACATGAGGTGAATCACTCAATCAGAGAGGAGAGAGCAGTGGTGGAAAAAGTACGGAATATTTGTACATACCTACAAGTACTGTTACACTGCTACAAGAAACGTAGTCATCGAATCGGCTTTTGAGTAGGAATGCACGATAAGGGAATTATTGGCCGATGCCCATATCCGATATTTTTCATGGTTATTTCTGCTGATGGCAATACTGTTGCCGATAAATGAAGAAGGCAGAGTTGCGCGTGTAGAGAAAAGATATTTTGCTCGCCAAAGTTCCACTGCACACTCAGAATGTTGCCACAAAAACAGCGTCATAACATTTCTTAGACAGCAATTAGTCAAGTGGGCGTGAGTCGAGCGAGGGCTGAGCATTTCGAGCGTAGTGCACAACATTAAAAAAAAGTAACTTCATGCCCTATGTGGTGCACCAAGTCAAAAAGGGCGCATGTCACACTCCATGTGCACTACCCAGTGCACAGACAGCGGTTAAGCTACAACCGCAGCTATTTTCTGAGATGCATACTACCGCATAGAAAAGTATGATAAGAGCGCTTACCTACCATACTTTTAAGTGCGGCAGTTCGCAGCTCGGGACACATGTGCGAGCTCGTATTCGCTAAGTGAGGCAAAGCGCTTGTTAAAATTTCACACATGCAGACAGACTTGACCGTGTAAAAACAAGAGATTTTGCTCCACTGCATGCTCAAAATTTTGCCACAGAATTACGCCATAAGACCTGTATAAAATCCGACCTCTGACTCTGGACATGCCTAGCACAAGCGCTACCTTTCCCATGTACAATAAATGCGTCATAAAATATCGGCAGAAATTTAGGGAAAATCTAAGCATCGATCGATTCTGATAAAAAAAAAGCAATTATTGGCCGATTTCCAATAGGATTCCGATTTTACCGCGCTTTCTTACTTTGTAGCCATTGATATTTACTGAATATTCATTTTTCTAGTCCGATATTCTGTTTGTGAAGTTTCAAAGATGCATTTGACCCATCCCTGAAGCAGCAGTGGGCAGCTTTTTTGGGCAGTGCCCAATAAGAAGTGCTTGGGGATGGTCCCTTGCTCAGGAGTAACTCAGTGGTACCTTTACTGCCCACTGCGGTCCTCATGAGTAAGCTACTGTCCTCCAGGTGCCCACTGCTCCTTCAAGGATGGGTCAAATGCAGAGGTCACATTTCGTTGGAGTGCACTGTGTGCTGTGCCGTGTTCACAATGACTAATGATCATTCGCTTTCAATATGTAGTGTTCGTGGCAAGAAAAAAAAGGTTTTACGATCAACCTGTTGACTCTGCTCCAAAATGTGCACCCATAAAACAAGCTTTTAGGACAGATTCCCTGAAATTTTCTGAGGTCATGTAGTAATATTGAAACTTGTGTTACAAAACTGCTAGTTTTCTCCATCTGTTACCTATTTACCGTAACATTTAAAGGAGCAGGAAAGCCCCAGCTCTGAGTAAAGTTCACTCAAATTTGAAATACACTTCAGCGCAAGCGTTCTGAATGGAATAAGCAGGGATAGAGAGAGGAAAAAAAGAGCTCCAGCACTTAAAGTTTATATGAGAGAGGTCAATAATGCCCGCCTTCCAGACATCTTGACTGATTGGCTGAGGCTTAAAAACGTTGTAAACACGCAGAGAAAAGATAATCCCATTGGTGTATTCGTCTTTGCACATGACAAGGCGAAAGACACAATAAAGCGATAGAGAGAGAAAAAGAAACTAAAAGCAGTTGGCAACCCAGTGGCAAATAATATGGTGATTGCGGTGCAGAAAGAAGCTTAGCTCAACCAAATTCACTTCAGTTCAGCTGAGTTTATTTCTACAGCGCTCTTTACAGCACGATAATAATAATAATAATTTGTTGTAAGATGTCTTTAGGATAGAGGCGATCATCATGTATAATGACAGTAATGACCAATGGAGCTTTATGTATTCATGTGGCTTTATTTTTCTCTGCTTGCTCTCTACATAACACTTGGACATGGAGTCCAGTCAGCTTTGCCCTAAAATGCTGGTTTTGTCCTTCACAAGGGAACTTTATACTTTTCTACTCTAAGTATGTTTTAGAGCTTGTACTTTTTCACTTTAACTTGAGTAAATCTCTACTATATACTGTACAAAATCTATATTAACATGCGTGTGATAAGTAGTAGTTACTAAACGCTTTAGCAACCGCAATTCATTTTATTTGTAACTTGTATATTTGTATTTTAGCCAAATCTGTACATGTACTGTACCGTATGACACGTTTTATGAGTTTACATGAACAGGAACAATCAGTTTCACACGTTACAAAAAGGAAAATGCTTCTCTCCACTGATTTGAGGGTTTGCGTGCTCCCGCTGGGGCGCATTTTTCTGCGTGACATCGGCACCGTTGAACTGCCGCCTCACTCCGCCATGTTAATTGTGTTGTTCAGGTGCAGTCTAAGTTAACTCACGTTTGCGGTGTAACGATGCGATTTCATTACGCCGCCAACTGCATGTGTGTGTGTGCATCCACATCGGGACGGAACTCCGCCCTGCGTGGTACAGAGAGCAAAGGACAATTGTAAACGTGTGACAACGTAGAAGCAGAGATGATGTGCCGTCATGTAAATAAGAGGAATAACATAAGTTTGTTAAGCTTGTTTAATAAAAGGACAAGGCATAGAGCCGTTCTATCGGAAAGGTAACCTTCTGTGACTTCTGTTGTTGGCTCGTGTCGGGAAAAAAAGTCAACTAGTGCCATTACGTTAGTTGAAAATATATGAATTGATTTTTAGGAATGCGTGAATCAATTTTGAATCGGCAGCGAAAGAATTGTGTATCGATTTGATTTTTTTCAGCAACCCCAATACTTAAGCATCTTGAACAAACCAAATTTTAGAAAGAACAAGACAGAAGTGCAACACGTAGCACTCGAGATCGTCACGGAAATTCAGCTCAATCATCTTTTCAGTCTACATAAAATATACTAAACCCAACTCATAATTCTGATTCGCATTCAGCCCCTAAGGTCCAGCGTGAGGAAGCGCGTTATTAAGACCATATGGCAAAATCATCCACGCTGTTCAAATTACGCTGGATTAGGAAAATTCAAAGTGCAATAACAGCAGAGCTGGGTGACACACACGCTGGAACCAAGACATGACGAAACGCAGAGTGAGTCAAAACTACGACGTGAAACCCCCAAAACCGGTCTCTGGACGCGACCCATCGTCTGACGGAGAGGAGAGAGAGAGGGGGAAACGGGTTTTAGAAGAAGAGGAAAGCAGGCTGTGTTTTGGCCTTTGAGCAAAGAGTGGGTGTAGAAATCATTAGCAATTTAACACAGGCTGATTCATAGGGAAGTGTGTGTGTGTGGAAGACAGAGTGAGTTGGACCCCATGTCATGCCTGGCAACAGACAGACATGTGGATGGTGTGAGGGTGTGTGTGGGTGTGTGAACGAAGATATTCTCAATGGCAGAGCTTAACACACTAGAGACACTGGACAGGAACAGTTCATCACTCTCTCTCTCAAACACACACACACACCCAGGTTTGTGTAGCGGTGAACTGAATCACGTAGGTAGTCATCAGTGCTCTCTTATGCATATCAAAGTGTAGTTTTCTGAACAGTGGCGCTTTGAAATCCGTCCAACGCTTGAGAGACACTTTTATATTAATCACAAGGCCTGGAAGAAGCTGATCAAACATCAAACTAAATAATGCATTCTTTTGTGTATAGGTGTGTAGAAAAGCAAGTGTGTTCACATGAGAAAGAAGGAAGGAGGGAGAGAGAGATACACAAAGATGGAGGAAGAGGGAGCACCACTCAAAAGGGAGGGAGAGTGAGGCAGAAAGATGGGATGGGATGGAGGGAGGGAGAAAGAGAGAGAGAGTGAGAGAGAGAGACAGAGGGATGAAAGGGGAGAGAGGGTAGGGAGCGGGAGAAAGACGGATGGAAGAAGCAAAGAGGAGAGAGGGAGAGAGGGAGAGAGGGAGGGAGGGACAGGGGACGGAGAGGGAGGAAAGGGAGAAAGCAACAAGGGAGGGAGAGAAAACGAAGCCGAAGACAGGGGGGTGCGAGTAAAAGAGGGGAGGAGAGGGAGGGAGGGAGGGAGGGAGGGAGTGACAAGGGATAGAGATGGAGTGAGCAGAGACGGAGGGGGGAAAGAGAAGCAGGAAGGAAAGGGGAGAGAGGGAGGAAGAAGGAAGAGGGCGTAGAGGGAGAGAGGAGGGAGAGATGGAGGAAGGGATGGAGAAGACAGAGAGATGAAGGGAGGTGAGAGGGTGTGTGTGTGTGTGAGAGCTAGAGAAAGAGAGAGAGAGAGAGAGAGAGGCACAGGAGTAAAAGAGAAAACAAAAGAGTGAAAGAGAAACATTCTTAACCCGAGTTCGTCAAATTCTACATAAAACTCACTCTAAACCTTTTTAAAGAAGTTCAAACCTCTCGTGATTAAATAATACCTTAAAAAGATTCAAAATCTCATAAACGTCTGCAATTTAGCTTTAGGTAACGACAGGAATCTACTGAATTTAACATTCATTTCAATGCGCCTTCAAAAAGCCATGTGACTCTGTCTCTACTGAGGCACATAAAGCAGTTCATGCTGCTGGCAAACGAATGTCAGATTTGTTTGATTTTCTTTTTTATTTGTGTCTGTAATGGATGCTCACATCGGCCAGAAGTTCTCATCTTGGAGTTAGAAATGAGCAAAGTCACTGTTCATGGTTATTTGAAAATGTGTTCTTCCTTTGCTTTTTATCACATTCTATGCATACTGTATATTAATGCACTTGTTGTTGAAGTTAAGTGCGTCTTAGTGACGCCGCTTAATGTTTCTGACAGCATCTCCATCCTCTCTCTCTCTCTCTCTCTCTCTCTATCCCTCTAACACTGATAACAGCCCTCCCTTTCTAAGTTACACACCAATCTAACACACCATCTGTTAATTATGCTAATTAAACAAAAAGACATCACTGTTACATACAGCCATTAAGAAGAACAAAAGAAGCCCCACATCCTTTATCTCTCCCTCATTCTGACTCCCTCGTCCAAAAGAAATTCATAAAATCGGGACACACGATGATATCGGAATGACATCGGAATCGGCCAGAACGATGCTTAGATTTGCCTGATATTTCCAGACAGTATTTGATGACGCGTTTATTGTACGTCGGAAAGGTAGCGCTTGTGCCAGGCATGTCAAAAGTCTGAGGTGAGATTTTAAACGGCCCGCACCTTCTGTCTTAAAAGGTATGGCATTATTTTGTGCCACAATTCGGCGCATGCAGTGGAATGTTTGCAAGCAAAATTGCATGTTTGTCTCACTAAGCGAATGCTTGCACATGGACTGTGTCCCGAGCCATGTACTACTACCTCACTTAATAGTACGGTAGGTAAGGCGCTCTCATACTTTCTATGTTGTAGTACGCATCTCAGGAAATAGCCGGGGTTGGGGCCTAACGGCTCTCTACACACTAGGTAGTGCGGATGGTAAGTCACACATGCCCTATTTGACTTGGTACACTACACAGGGTGGGAAGTGACTTTGTCTTAAAATGCACTACACCCAAAATGCTCCACGCCCAAAATGCTCCGCTCTGCTTTCACTGCTATAGCGGTAATTTTGTGCCAAACTGCGTGCAGTGGAATTGCGCAAGCCAAAGCTCTCGTCTTTATGCACTCAACTCTGCCTGCGATCGAGCGCGACTCTTCCTTCTTCATTTATCGCCATTGGCCGATATAAACATGAAAAATATCGGATATCTGCATCAGCTGATAATTCCCATATTGTACATCCCGACTACAAAGTTAAAATACTACAATCCCCAATTTATTGTACTACACTCTGGCTGTGAATCTGCCTGTCTGTCTTTCGTCTCAGTGATACCGTGCAATTCTGAGCCGGACGCTCTTGAAGGAATTCCCTGCAGGACATTCTGGAGGGCCGCAGAGGTTTTTTTTTTGTGCGGTCGTGCTATCGATCTCCCTCCCTTTAAGTGGTATTCACAGCGCTAATCTGCGTTTATAAATCTGGGCCGCTATCGACCGCCATGCGTGTAATAAAGCTCGTCCTCCTCCCCAGCACACTGTGCAAAATAAGCATTATCACCGCGCTAGAAAAACATAATCTAGCGGCGATGCGGTGGCGGTAATTATACTAACGCCATCGAGCGCCGGCCCTCCACCCAACACACATAATCAAAAGTTGTAGGGGGACTCGTGGTGTTCCGTGCGTCCGTCCGTCCGTTCCTCTAGATGAGTGCCCAGCATGGCAGAGCGCCCAGGAGCAGTACTATTCAACACACACAAAAAGTGTGTGTGTTCACTTCATGATTCCCTTTACAGTTTTGGACCGGGGCCATTCATTTAAGGGACATGAATACCCCCAAATTGGAAGGAAGCTCAGCCCCTTAGAACAACTTTGAAAGGTGTTATAAACTGGGTGTGGAGTAGGGAAGTGACGTCTTGAACAGAAACTATGATACGTGGCAAATTTACATATCGACCTCATATCACCTGCTGTTTGAATTTAATCCGGGAAAAAGACAGTACCTGAGAAGTAACTGACAGTAACAGTAAAATGAAAAATATGAATAAAACTAGAATGCATCTGTCTCAAAACCCATGTGGTTTGTTTGTGTAAATATCTGAAAATGAAATACATTTTCCATTAACTGTTTAAATAACATTATTTGGGCAGCTCAATATTTTCAGCAGCATCATCATCACTTAGTGCACATGTGCAACAGTAACACCGCAGGATATGTAATATCAGGCAAGCAAATTAAATCAAACACCCCAACATTTTTCCTTATTAATACAAAAGGGAAAACTTGCCCGCTTATCATTTTTCTACAAATTAGTTTTCTACAAAACTAATCAATTCTAATTAGCTCCAGTTTAAAACAAAGTTCAAGAAAATACTTTTATACAGGACATCTGGACATCTGATTTCCAAACAGAGCAATTAAATCCAGATTTTTATGTATTTAACAAGTATTTGTGCTAATGCTGAGTATTAGGCCTATGCCTGGAACCTGACTGAATCTTGAATGAATAGTAAGTATATAGTATAATATATAGTTTATTGTAGCTCAACGTACTGTTTCAGTTGGTTCCTTTTTTATATTATACAAAGTTAAAGTAAACTTTGTCATCTCTATGAAACTACATAGCTCCAGTTTCTACAGCACAAAGAACAAATAAGGCACATAGAGTAAGCATATACACATAGACTATAAAATATAAAAACTCTAAACTAGAGGTAGAAATAGAGAGTGGAATGCGGAATGCGGAATTCAAACTACAATTTTGGTACTGGAATTATCTGTTTGCGTTGATTGTACATATGATCTGCAGCCCCTGAATATGAAAATTCTTAACAGGCTGTCTATTAAGAAAATAACAGTACCTTTATGGTGTCTAAGTTAACTATAAGGGGGAATCAATAATATATGCAAATATAATAGCAGCAGTCTAATGGAGAAAACTACAACCTGCAATATGTACAATTACATTCGATGACACGTCAAGTGGAAAATGACTTAATTTCTTTGTTCACTCACTTCAAATACACTGACTGGGTTTTGTTTTGTTTATTTTCTCAATACATGTGGGTTTCTTAAGAGAAAACCAATAGGTTGTTCATTTTAGTAGACAATTAATAGACAATAAGTAATTAAGTATAAAAGTCAAGTTCTTTTGTAGATTTAACATTGTTCTGTATTTCTAATCCAGTAACTAAATGCATCGTATGAATAAATGGTAGAATACTCCATTGTTGAAGTATGTGATATTTGCAACCGTATATTTGCAGACCGACCACTGATATTTTACTCAAATGTACTTATAAATTTACCAACATGTAACTCTTTTACCAACATTTAACTATTTAGTTGCAAAAATCCATAAAAGTGAGCTACTTAAGACTAGTCTAAAGTCGCAAATTCACTCAAACTCCAATGCATCAGCACCGACCACGCCCACAATGAGCGCAAAGCCACGCCCTCTTCTATATGATTGGCTGAATCAGAAAACTGACACAAACAAACAAAGAAATTTCGGGAGAAAATCGGGTCAACCCGATCGGGTCAATTGGGTAAAATACCGACAAAAAACTCAGAAATTCCGAGGTTAAATTCATAGATTTACGAGAAGAAAAGATATTCAGATATTTTCTGAGATTAAAGTGGCAAATTTCTGAGAAAAAACACAAATTTGCGAGGAAAAAAGTCGGATATTCTCCAAGATAATAAAGTCGTTAATTTGCGAGAAGAAACATGCACATTTGCAGAAAAAAGTCAGATATTCTCTACGATTATATTTTTTCTCACAAATTTGCCATTTTAATCTCAGAGTATCTGACTTTTCTTCTTGTAAATCTACGACTTCTTGTAGAATAAATTTCAGAATTTCTGAGTTTTTTCTCTGAATTTTACTCACCTCCATTTTTTTTCTTTTTAATCTACAGTAGTCCTAATACACAGTCATAAGCAAATTAAAGCTCTGTGGATTGTATTTATCACTTAATTGCTGTTGCTTCTTCTGGTAGAAACTAATAAGGAACATCCTTTTGTAATTGTATGAAAAATTAAAACAGTGAATATGAACAATTGCAAATATACATCAGATGGCAGAACACTAATGATTCACATGCAAACACTTTTTGAGAGTAAATACATTTTTAAAAAAATCTCTTGATCCTTACATCTCCCTTAACTTTCGGTCAATAACTCATCATTAATGAATGTTGGCAACTTCTGATAAATGAATGAAAATATGGGATGAAAGGCAAGACAATCATACAGGCAATGAAGACTATTTGATCCAATTTCTAATAAAACATATTGTATTATGATGAAAACAGGAAGAAAAATAAGCAGTGAACCACTAGACGTTGATGTCTTTTAGATCACAATGAGACATGCTGTAAGAGCTGCTGCTGAGTCTTAAAATGAGTCATCATATTTGAAAATATTGTCCATTAGTTAGAGTTTGTGTTTTTGTGTCGCATCCAGATGTGATCCACAGTGTCCGAAGTGACTAACAGAGGAGACAGACGTGGATTAAGTCCAGGGCCCCAGACTCTCTTAATAGGACACAGATATCGAGGAGCTCACGAGTAGCGTGATAAACATTCATCCTCCACAGCACTTTGCTGACACGCAGCCAACTGCAACACACACACACACACACATCCACACATTACTGTATCTAAATAATACTACACCTAACCCTAAACACAACCCTAACCATAACCTCAGTAACCAAAAGCTAATCTTTCTACACTTTTAGTTTTGCAAATAAATTTGTATTTTTTTTTGTAAAAGCAGTTTAAAGAAGTGAGGACTTTTTTAGTGGTCCTCACTTCTTTAAACTGTTTTTACAAAAGAAAATACAAATTTATTTGCAAAACTAAAAGTGTAGAAAGATTAGCTTTTGGTTACTGAGGTTATGGTTAGAGTAGTGTAGTGTAAAAGTGTAGAAACATTCCCAAAAAGTCCTCACTTCCCAAAAATATCCTCACTCTGCTGGTTAAAAACTCATTTTGGTTCTCACTAAGTAGCAAATACAAGAACACACACACACACACACACACGCACACTACAGAGACAGCCAGACATAACCTTGTCATTCCAAATCCCAAGTCATTCACAAACATGTTTCTCAACTTCTTTTCCCCAACTCATTTCATGCCGAACTGTTCTGTGTTGTTTTTCAGGCATTGACTGAAGCTTGGCATGCATTTTCCTCTCGTCTTTTTGTTAGAACTTACCTCGTTTATATTCTGTTCCTCTCTTTGTTTCTCATCTTACTCATGAAAAATAAACATCCTTTATAAATGATGTATTATTTTTGTTAAAAAAAAGGGGGTGTGGACTTCATCAAGAATTCAAGAAAATATTTGTATCTACTATAGGTATATTAAACTCTGCCATTCTTGCATCTCTCTCTCTCTCTCTCTCTCTCTCTCTTACAAACACACACTCATTAATACACCCTCACGAAACCACTACATTTCCTCGAGTCTCACTGAGGGCTGGACAGTTTTAGCTCACTTTATTTTTGTGTTCTTGAGACCAGCAATTTTGTACCCTCATGACTAAACATTAGAGACTAAAGCCATGATCCATATAACCTCTGACCTTATATCCCAAAGCACACCTGTGCTCCCAACTCTCCTCCAGAAAGCTAGCTTTCCTTAGAGCTGGTGCAGTGATTCCATGGTGTAGTACAAGGTTACAGACTGGATCAGAAGAGTTAGTAGGTCATTACCCGTGGTTTGTGTCTGTGTGTTTAACATTTAATATGCAAGTAAACATTAGTTCAAGATGAATCATTAAATTATCATTTTTAAAGAACTGAAGATATAAAAATAGTCCAAAAGATGCTTTCGAATCTTGAATCGTTGCTGGGGACGCTTGCTAAAATCCACTCAGCAACATTAAGCTAAAATTAGCTCAATATTAAATTGGTAATTCAGTTTAAGTCCATAGGGTCTGATATAGTCCCAGCTGGTTCCAGATGATGAGGTCTCCATAGAGTCCAGGTGAGGGTTCAGCCGGTGAACCAGTGTCGGCAAATTTGTGTGATCAGCAAGAGTAGCAGGACGACAGCACCAATCCCCCCTTTCACCTTTAATCTCAAATGACCATGAACCCCCAGATCTCACCTTTACCTTAAGAAAAAGGGACTTTAATATCCAAAAGACTGACTAAAGAGGTAGGTCTTTAGCCTTGACTTAAAGGCAGAGAATGTTTCTGAGCTCCAAAAGCTAATAGGAAGTTTATTCCACAACTGTGGTTATTCCCCAAGGTAACGTTCTTTAATAAAAGACCTGCATCTTGCGATCGAAGCGTATGAGTCGGACTGTAGTTGTAAATGAGGTCACTCACATACTGCGGTCCATGACCATTTAGAGCTTTATAAATGAAGAGTAGTATTTTATGGTAGTAAGGTAGCCAGTAGAGTAAAGATAGAACTGGGCTGATATAATCATATTTTTTTTAGTTTTAGTGAGGACTAATGCTGATGCATTCTGGACTATTTTTAATGCATCAGCTAAAATCAAATTAATACTGATACCAGTTTGCTGTATTTATCTCCATTTTACTATGCATGTTAATTAGGTAATTAAAAGGTAAATCTTTGTCATACACTCTTAAAAATATTACATCCAAACATAGTTCTTCACAGTAATGCCATAGGAAAACCTTCTTTGGTTTCTACAAAGACCTTTTTACCCATTGGTTCTTTGCAGAACCATTTATCATAAAGTAATCATGAAGAATGTTTAATGAACACATGTTCATTATGTGCATCATGTAGTAATTTGTTCAATTTGTTCAAATGTAGTGTTTGGTAAAACTTAACAATTCATCAATTACTTTATATAAATTGCAATAACTGATCTCTCTGAAAGGCAGTAGGAGATATCATTTAAAATTGCACAATAACAATTTCTACACACAGCCACAAGTAAATCAGTAAGTTAGGCATATGGTCAGTAGTCATTGAGGTCATACTTTAACATAAAGTGTTAAAAATGATAGAAGGTGTTACTTAAAGACCTCTTTTTTGCATTCAGTTCTCCAAAGAACCTTCTACAGCATAAAAAAGTTTCTAGGCTACATCATAAAAAGGTTCACCAGAGCACTAATGAAGAAACAGTTTTTCTTGGATTGTAGCAATAGTTTGCATTTTAGTTATATAACCGGTATGGGTTTATGTTTTCTGTGGTCAAATAAACCTATAGGTGCACTATTTAGGGCGTAACATCTTCAAGATGTTTGAAACTTTCCCAAAGTGGTAAATACATATTAAACATTAGAGTCAGATCATTCTTTTTCTAATTTGTTACACACACAGTAATCTCCGCAGCTCTCTGCTTTCAGTTTTGATCTGAGTCAGGGATTAATGACTTATCAAGATAACAAATCCCCCACATAAGATATATCATTTAATTTTACATGTGCTAGCCAAACTCATCCCCTACACTTTTTAGGGTATCACTCCTTCACAGGAGGACAGAATGGAAGTAGAGAAAGTCAAACTGCTGCACCCCTAAAAACAGCTGCCAGGCTGCAGGGTGCCAAGGTGCCCCTCTGGGTTAGGGCGGTGGAGGTAGGGGCGTAGAGGCAAGGCCAAGCCCCTTTGGTGTGATCATGGTGGGACGGACGTCCTTTCCCTCCCTAGAAGTCCATCTGTTTTTCAGTCCAAATCCACTGGAGGTCTCTTGACAATGACACTCAGAGAACAGGCATTTAAGTCGTGAAGGTTCTCCACCACGATTTTTCAAGGGCGCGAAGGAGTGTCTGTCCGGTAGATACGAGTAGTCACTGATGGAGTCAGAATATGTTGGTTGTTTTGTTTTTGTTTTTTATTTGTTTTGTTTTTAAAATTGTTGTGATTGTTGTTGTTGTTTTTCTCTTACATTTTACATTTTTTCAGTTGTTTACATTACATTTCCTGTCCATTCTTAATGTGCTTTGTCTGTCGGAATAAATCTACAATGTGCAATATGAGAAGATTTCCACACTCCTCCAATGCAGAACAAATCTGCCCTGACCACACAAGGCAATCAGACCATGAATTCAGTTTGTCTAATGTAACAGGACAGGACAAGGGGAAAAAAAGAACATGTTCCAACTAAATAAACAGAATTCATTTATAGGGAACATTTTTGCACAGCTTTCTGTAGAGAGAAAATGCATTTTTTTGAAACATTTAATCAACTAGAATTTCAAAAATGACAGCATACAAATGCTTACCAACCAAAAGGTTGTGGGTTGGAATCTGGCTCTATCCTGTCTCCAGTATTATCACCTTTGAGCCACTGAGTAAGACCCTTAAACTCAGTTTGCAGCAAATGCCTGTAAAAAAAGATGTCTTAAGTCCGGGTTTAAATGTAGAAATGTTGGATGTTTACCCAGCATCACCAGATAGGCTTTTACACAGCTGTGGATCAGCAACAGAGAAAGCTTGGTCGTTATTTTGTTTGGAACGTAGCATATGCAGTTTACTTTTATGACATAATAGAAGATACTCTTATTCAGAGTGGTTCACATTTCCAAATTATAGTAACAGTCTTCCTGGAGCAACTTGGGGTCGAAGGCCCTTGTTCTGGGGCTCAATTGTGGTAGTACTGGAGGTAGGATGGAGCCAGATTTGAACCCACAACCTCTTGGTCTGTAACCAAGCATTCTACCACTAGCCCAAAACTATCATTAACACACTATAACACAAATAGAAGCAATGGTCGTTTGGAAAATAATCAAAGAGAGGAAGATGGAAGAGATACGAAGGGACCAGGAGATATAGGATGGAACCAGGAGATAAACGGCTGTATCTCAACCTTGGCCCAAAGGGTGGTACACCACAGCACAGCACACAGTACACCACAACAAAATGTCACCTCTGCATTTGACCCAGCCGTGAAGGCGCACTGGGCAGCAAACACGGGCAGCGCTTGGGGAGCAGTGCTTGGGGATGGGTCCTTGCTCATGAGTACCTCAGTGGTAACTTTACTGGTCCTGGATTCAAACCTGTGACGTTCTGATCACCCAACTGCCCCAAAATACTAATGCAGAGATAATTGTTGCAAACTGTAAAGTTGTAAACTGTTTACACAAAGTTGATCAAAAGAGTGCAACTTACCTTTACGGAAAAACGATTTTCTTCTTGTCGAGATGCTATATTTCACATGACGATGGGTTATGCACCAGGTAGATATAAATGTCGTGGAAGGAAAAGTCAGTGTAGTGTGTTAGAGGATGCGAGTTGATGGAAAACATCTGGAGGGACTCCTTTTGGATCACATCCAATAATAGCAATTGTTTTGTTGCATGTCTTGAGTTCTCAGGCATCAAAATGAGAAATATCCACGACATCGATAGGTAGCCTAATGAAGTGAACGCCTTACAGGTAACGTTAGCTAGAGCGTCCAACTGTCAATCTGAAGCGGCTTTGGTACTCACAATGGTGTCAACAAGGTCAGACGACTATCTGACTGATGAGCATGAATGATTAGAAGCTGGGTGTTTAACGCAGTTAGATAGACAGATAGATAGATACTTCATATATGGCAGCGGCTACAGTTTTGACGAGTTTGACGTGCGTGGATGTACATCTGTGACGTCAGCCTCAACGTATGAATTAAGACATGATGTGCACTGTTTATAGACCCAGGTCGTAAAGACACGATCAGCCGGGCTCAGCTGTAAGTATAACTACATGACCCGATCTGCCCTGAGCCTGGACACTTCTGGGAAACACAGTTTTCAAACCACATAGCGTAGGGGGGAAAAAAAGAGAGCAAAGGTAGAGGACAAAATCAACTGTCCCTGCTTCTCCCTCACTATCACACCACACAGAGTCTCTCTAACACACACACCCACACACACACTGTTACAGTAAGTCTTGCCCACGCTGGTGAGAAACAGCACACAGTCAGGGAGAGCTAAATATAGCTTATGAACACTCACCCTAGAGAGAGAAAGAAAAAATAGGGTTAATGTGGACCATACGTGCTGTGTGATGTGTCACCAGCGCAAGGCAGAAATTGGGGGTGAAGACAGACAGGACACACACACATACGCAGGCAGTGCTAACGCCCTCATTCCCCACACATTCCCCTAAAGCCCACACTAGAGGAACAGGGCTGTTATATGAACCTAAGTCAATCATTTCATCATTACTACATCCCTCCTTCTCTCTCTGTCTCTCTCTGTCTCTCCAGACCTGATTCCCTTGCTTTTATGGGGTTGTTACAGCTACAACTTTCCCCCCTCCAAGAGTAAGAAAACATACCCAAAGTGTGTGTGAGTGTGTATGCGTGCTTGGAGCACACAGATCCCAGCCAGGGACTTTCCAGTCCAGACCTCATGCAGAAAGAGTCAGCTGTTCTGAGGAGTGTGTGTGTGAGTGTGTGTTTAATGTGGGGGTCTTTGCAGACATCAGAGAGCATCTGGGGTCAGGTCACTGTACGGCAAAAACAAGCTGACCAACAAACTGCTTTTAGTCGGTCACTAGCTCTCGCTGCTCTTTCATGTCCCTAGTGAGTTTGACAAGGTTGACATAAGGTTTACACTTCCAGTAGACAGGAGGAAAAGTGTGTGTGTGTGTGTGTGTGTGTGAGAGAGAGAGAGAGATCTGGGCCTACATGTGGCTCTAGAGGCGGCAGCGTTGGCCTGCTGCACTAATGGCTTCCTCATGGAGTGTCCCACATCACTCACCCACCTGATGCTGTGATCTCTTCTCCACTCTCTTTATCCCTCTCTCTCTCACTCCCTCTCTCTCTCTCTCTCTCTCTTTCTCTCTCTCTAGGTCTGTCTCCTTCCCACTCAAGTCAGTCTCTTCATTTCTGTTTGTCTCGCACTCTCTCACTCCACACCTCGCTGCCTCTCCCTCTTTCTTTGTCTGACTCTCTCTCTCTCTACTGTGGCCTAAATGTCAAAACACAATGACATTTCAAAAAACACAACAACATTTAAGAAAACACAACAACATTTAAGAAAACACAACATTTCAAAAAACAATAACATTTCAGAAAACATAACATTTCAGGAGGCACAGTTGCACAGTGCGCTGCGCTGCTGCCTCAAAGTGTGAAGGTCCTGGGTTCGAACCCCAGGGACGGCCGTGGGGCCTTTCTGTGTGGAGTTTACATGTTCTCCCCGTGTTTGCGTGGGAGAGAGGTGTGCCCTGCAGTGTGTTGGCGCCTACCCAGGGTTGTTCCCCGGCTTGCGCCCGTAAGTTCCCGGGATAGGCTCCAGTCCCTGTGACCCCGTTTGGGATTAGGCAGTTCAGATGATGAATGAATGAATGATAACGACATTTCAAAAAACACATTTCAGAAACAAAACATTTCAAAAAACACATTTCAGAAACAAAACATTTCAAAAAACACAACATTTCTGAAGACACAACATTTCAGAAAACACAACATTTCAAAAAATGACATTTCAAAAAACACAACATTCCAGGAAACACAACAACATTTCAGAAAACACAACATTTCAAAAACATTATATGAATGGCTTCAATTAAACTAGTCCTGTGTTTTTTGGAATGTCTTTTTTGTGTTTTTTGTCTATCTGTCAGTCTCTCTCTCTCTCACTCTCTCTCTCTCTCTCTCTCACTCTCGCTCTCTCTCTCTCGCTCTCGCTCTCGCTCTCTCTCTCTCCCAACTCCTACCACATCACTAGGAACTGTGCTGGGAGTAAATGAAGAGAGATCTGAGTCAGCAGTGCAGGTCTCTGGCACGACTCACACTCCGCCTCCACATCTCCTCGTACCACAGGGTAAAGACCCCAGCCTCATACTTACCTACATACACAACACACACCCACCCTATCCCTACAAAAACACACACTCACACACTCCATGTCCTTTCCATGCACCTTCACCTTAAGTCACTGTGAACCCTGCCCCATATACCACCATAACACAGTGTATGTGCAGGTGTGTTAGCTTTGCTGACGTTAGCCGCCCCATGCATTCCGGGAGCGTAGGCTGGTGTGATCTCACGGTTACCCGATAGGCCCGCAATGGTGAATCGCCCCTGCCCAGCCGCTCCAGCTTTCAAGTGCCCAGGAAACGGATGAAGTCATTTGATTGAGTCAGCGAAGTGTAGAACGTGTTGAGGAGAAGGTTTAGAGTGGTCTCAGCTGAGGTGTGAAGACAAAAAGCACGGTTGCTACTTAGAGCTTAAGAAGCTGAGTTTTATGGTGTTAAGCGTTTCATACTTACAGCTTAAGAAGATGAATGTGAAAGATCTGAAAGGTTCCTACTTTTTTCAGGGCTTTATATGCTGAACATGAATATGCTGAGGTTCAATTTTCCCAGTCGAGGATTAAGCCTAGTCCTAGACTAGCTTTGAGTTTGAATGGTAAATCTCCATTGGTATTACAACTTAGTCTAAGACTAGGCTTAATCCATGAACAAGAAACCAGTCCTGAATGTTTTCTACTCAGGGCTTAAGATGATGACTCAGAAAGTTTTCTGAGCATGAGGATGCTGAACATTAACCTGCTAAACATTCAGTACAGTACATAGGGATCTAGAGGAATATGTAAGATGCTGAATGACGAGATGCTGAATGTTTCCTAGGTGGGGCTTAAAATGATGGAACATCTCCTCTTTGAACATGGATTAAACCTAGTCTTAGACAAAATTGCAGTACCAATGAAGATTTACCGCTGAACAGTTCTCACCTCCTTTTCCAGCTAGCAAAGAACTAGCTAGGCTTATGAAGACACATTTCATAAGCTTATTAAAGGCCACTCATTCGGGATCCAAAATTTGGTATATTCATTCTTTTCCCAAAAGCGTTAACTATTGTATGAGTCTAAATATAGGATAACTTCCTGCTGCTAGCTAATTGATTTTCCACTAGCAAATTTCAGCTTTGCGTTAGCATCTGGCATCAGCAGAAAATTTGCAGTCGTCGCAGTCAGGAATCTATACGAAATGGAGAGTTGGGTTTTATATGTGCCTTGTTCAAAAGTATGCAATGGTATATTACGGTAATGTGATCCGGCTTAATGATGTGTTTAAGTTGTTAGCTACATTTGTTTGCTGTATTTAAAGATATTAAAGAAACTGTTCATAGATCACACTGAACAGTCTGAACCTGAGACGCACTGAAGCAAGAGAAAGAAATAAGAGCTGCTAATGGCACTCGTAATATTTAATGTTTCCCCCCTCTCTCTCTCTCTCTCTCTCTCTTTCTCTCTATTCTTCCCTCAATCGCTCTCTCTCTCTCCTTCGGTTTCTTCTAAGCAGCACCTGAAACGACAGCGGAAAAGGCCAACACACTGGTTTATTCGACTCGCTCTGTTTGTTTCTGAACTTGGCTGTGGTCCGAGCTCATCCGAGGCCAGCAACACATTCCATTTAAATGAGTGGAGGGATCCTTGTAGAGGTTCAGTGGTACCTCGCACGACATTTTAAAAAGAAAACAGAAAATACTCGAAGCAGAAGAGAAGGAGGAGGAAGAGGAGGTGTGGGGGCAAGGACTTAGCGTTTAATACCCCCAAAAAGTCCCCGAAACGCTGCAAAACAGAAGTGAGAGGCGGCAGCTCGAAGTTTGCACCATCCGACTCACGGCTAGCCGGAAACTGACCTCATTATTCAAAGCAGAGACACAACACGTCCCCACTCCGCAAAAACAGTCCCCACGCGCTGCAGAGATGTTTTTGGAAAAAACAAGAGATGCTGCTCTCTGACAATCTGCTCATAGACGGAGAGAGAGTCTCTATCTGTCTTTCTGTCTCTTTATATTTTTGTCTCGATCCCCCTCTCTGCTTGTTACAATTTCCTGATTCTTTCCATGTCTTTCGTTTTCTTCAATTTCTTGTCTCTGTCTTTCCACCATTTCTAGTCTTTTTCTTAGTCTTACTTCTTTCATTTCTTGTTTCTTTCTCTCTCTCTTCCTTATTCAGTTTCTTGACTTATTTGAGTCTCTTTCTTTGACTTCTTTCTTCTGTTTTTGGTTGTTCTTTGTCTTCCTTCTTCAAGCTTGTGTTTCTTTGTCCTCCTTCTTTGATTTCTTGTCACTTACTTTGTCCTTTCTCAATTTCTTGACTGTTTTTTTTTTTTTTTTTAACTTTTTTCCTCCATTTTTAGTCTCTGACTTTGTCTTCTTTGCTCAATTTTGTCCCTTTTTGTCTTCCTTCCTCAAGCTCTTGTCTTTCTTTGTCCTCCTTCTTCAAATTGTCACTTTTTTGTCTTCCTTTTTTCCTTTGCCTTCCTTCCTCAATTTCTTGCCTTTCTTTGATTTCTTTGCTCCTTTATTGGTTACTTTCTTTGTCTTCCTTCTTCAAGCTCTTGTCTCTTTCTTTGACTCCTTTCCACAATTTCTTGTCTTTCTTGTCTTCCTTCTTTAATTTCTTGTCTTTCTTTGTCTCCATTCCTCAATTTCTTGTCTTTTTCAAAGACTTTCTTCCTCAATTTTTTTGTCTTTCTTTGTCTTCTTTCCTCCATTTTTGGTCTTCTTCTTTGTCTTCATTCCACAATTTCTTTTCTTTTCCTTTTCTTCTGTCCTCAAATTTCTGTCTTCCTGTCTCTCTGTGTCTATCTGTCTCAAATTGCTTTCTCTCTCTTGCTCTCTCTCATTGGTTTTCTCACTCTGCCTCACTCTGTCTCTTAAGCTATTAATTCTGTCTGTTAATAAAAGGTCTGCCCTTGCCCTCTTTGTCTTTCTCTTTCTCTCTGATTTTCTTTCTTAATCTATCAGTCTC
Organism: Distichodus sexfasciatus; assembly: GCA_032718565.1. Classification (NCBI taxonomy): domain Eukaryota; kingdom Metazoa; phylum Chordata; class Actinopteri; order Characiformes; family Distichodontidae; genus Distichodus; species Distichodus sexfasciatus. The sequence goes on from JAVGVS010000087.1 coordinate 222,376, forward strand.
TTTTTTGTTTCTCTCTCTCTCCCTTCATTCATTCATTCTATAATTCTGTCCTTTCTTTTTCCTTCCTTTCTTTCCCTTCTCTCTCTCTCTGCCGGTTCAGGTCTTGAGACCTGTAAACCTGAGCAGCTGTGTGTTTTTGTTTGTCTTGTGGAGATGGCGTAAACGCTTGTTTTTGTTTAGAGCGCGCGTCCTGATGCCTCAGTGTTGCGTCTGAGAGTAGCTCAGTAACGGAGCACAAACAGAAAACATCATGAACACTGGCAAAAGACGTCCGGCAGCCTGTCACATGTGATTTGTCTGAACCAGTAATTTATTATAGTAATCTTCCAATTTTGATGTTATCTGAAAGATCACATTTCGGTTCCATGTTTCTAATTTGGTTGGTGGACGAACGACAACTTCAGAAGGACATTTGTGTGATTTCTGCCAGCTTGGAGTGTTCATGGTCAGAAAACACGTGTCTGCTTATGATTAGCTTCTGACACATCTGCCAGAACGACTTTTACCCCCCAACACACACACACATTCTGATAGAGATCATAGGATCACTGTGTTTTGTTGTGGTTCTGGCCTTGTGGCAGAAAGCTGTGTGATAAGTTTGCATATTGTGTATGAGTGTGTGTAGGTGGGTCATTTGTCAGCAGTTGTCTGACCCATCTTTTTTTGAAGGTCCTGCAACACACACACACACACACACCTGACTGATCTAGCAGGCTCAGTGTTAGTCATTAGCACTATGAGTCTCATTGCCTGTAGCTGAAGGGTAAAAACTTGCCCATAAGAGAAATGAGTCACTTTCCTGATGCTTGAGTCTGGACCCTTTTAATTAACGAATGCGTGTGAGGAAAATATTTTGTGCAGGGCATTAAAAGTAAATAAATGATTTAGAGAATAAGAATAAACCTGAAAATGTAGAACATTGGAGAAGCATATTGAAGTAATCTCTACATTACAAAGACCTTTGGAATTAAGTGTCTGGGTGACTATATATTACATAAGTAATACACACAGACAGCAACTGCAGTGAATGATTTCCTGTTTTTACAATGGCATTTACAATAAATGTAGTCAACCTGCCCTCGTCATTCTCATGGAAAAGTTTTTACATAACATTTTTACCATTGCTCTATTTTTAAGAACCTTGATCTCATTTCCCAAATTTCTGAGACACAAAACTCAAGTGATTATTGTGTCATTGTGAACACACCACAGCACCACAACCAAATCTGTGTTTGACCCATCCGCAAAGGAGCTAACAAGGGCAGCGCCCGGGGAGCAGTGCTTGGGGATGGTACCTTGCTCATGAGTACCTCAGCGGTACCTTTACCAGTCCGGGTCTTGAAGAAGTCTATCGGTGAAGTGTTGTGTTGAACAAGTGTGGCTGTATGGATGGTCTGTTAGCAGCAGCCATGTCGATTATTTTCACGTAAGGTAAACTCTCGCCATGCTGCCTCCACCCCAGTTCCGGAGTGGAGTGTGGGCTGCAACGGCTCATTTGCATTTAGGAATACAAATGAGAAACTGCCTGTTCTAAAAGGGACTGAAGTAGAGGAGTAAAAAGCAGGTGAAATTTTCAGCAAACTATTTCAGAGACAAGTTTAGTGGAGCTCGTAGACCTATTTTAACTTGTTGAAACAATGTATAATGTGGGACTCTTGAAAGCATTATGGCATTAACGTGCGGTAATGAGGAAAAGAAGGGCACTAGCTTGAGCTAACAGCTGTTTTAAGAACGATCATGACTACAGGATAGAACATCTTTTCACCAAGACTCTCTCTTTCTGTTTATAAAGTTAGGAGGAGGATGAACGGTCAGAGTCCGCCACTGGGCTGATGACAATATCCGTCTGTGATAACCTCAAACTGCATTCTGCGTGGCCAGCTGCTGCTGCTGCTGCTGCTGCTGCTGACCAATAACCCGAGGCCCAGCGTTTATTAGAAAATCAGTCCAGTCCTATGCCTCTTCCTTGGTCGGGGAAACGCAGGAAGCCTGCTGATATTAAATAGAGGGAAGGGATGCTCTCCATATCTACTGAGCTTATTCTAATCACAGTTTGCTCTCTCTCTCGGTCTCGCACTTTCTCTTTGCATTTCTGCTCCATACCTCTTGTTTCCTTCTTTTTACCCACGTGTGAGTGTTTTTCACTCCTGGGGATATTAAAAAAAGGTATAAATCCCTTACCCTTTTTGGGGCACTGCATAAGGAATGTGCATATATTGTGTGTGACTGTGATGGTTTATTTTTTATACTCTGACCAGACAAAACAGTGGCATTTAAGACTTAAATAATTGTACTTTGTCACTGTACTCAGATATTACTTTGAATATTTTATACTGGGGCTAAGTATCATCAATATTATCAACTTTCACTCACTGCTTGACTACAGTGAAAGTGAGTGATTACTTTTCATTGTGAACACACCACAGCACAAAGTGCACAACAACCAAATGTGACCTCTCCATTTGACCCATCCGTGAAGGAGCAGTGGGCAGCAAACAAGGGCAGTGTCCGGGAAGCAGTGCTTGGGGATGGTAGCTTGCTCATGCGTACCTCAGTAGTAACTAGTCCTGGATTCGATCCCTGTGACCTTCTGATCATGAGGCGAACCCTGCGGACATACTGTACTAAACATACACTACTTAGTCTGAGTGGTGGACCCTGGGACAGAAGCAGCTGAAAACCCCTGGACTATTTAATGACGATGATTCTAGTTAGTAAGAACATCCTGGTAGTAACTATGGCTGCCCGATCTGCGATCCATGCCTAATCTGCTTGCAATGCGAAGTAATGTAGAAAAATTGATGGGATGCATTGCGATGCATCGAGATGTCATATCGTATCGAATCATTAACCTGATAATCGTGATCGAATCGAATCGTGAGACCAGCGAAGGTTCTAATTAATATCAGGTACTTTACTGTTTTTACTCAAGTAAATCAGAATAAATCCCATAAATCAGAAATTTACAGTGACGTCGCAAACGTTGGCCCTGCTCAAATCCGTCCAGGGCCTTGTTCTGACGCAGAACAATGTGTTCTGTGTTTTTGTGGCCTATTTTAAACCTCCATCAGCTCTTCGCATTGATAACTCCTACTGCGCAGCTGGCAGGTGGCGCTTATCATGAGGTTGATAAGGTTGGCATGTCAGTGTCACCCAAGAGCTGACTCGTTAACATATTTCCCTAAACAAAACCTCCTTCAAACGCAACTAATGCCCCCGTTTTAGCCCCTTCAACCCCCATGAAGCGGGAAGTCCACGGTCAGCCATTGCTTGTTTGGTGTCAGAGGAACTATTTTCAGCAGCCTCCGCGATTAAAAAAAGAGCAAAACACCACTCCGCGGCTTCGCATATGGGGGAGTGAGCGGTGCAGACCGGTCACAGTTTGCATCGGTCACGGGTGACTCAGCGCTCGCCTCTGCGTGACGGATCATTCTACAACGGCCACCTTGACCTTGTTTTCTCTCTTTTATTTTCTTGGAAATGACTTATTTGCAGAGGAAAGATATTCTGAGGTAGTCAAGGTCATGTCAAATCACTATGACTTGACACTACACTTCTTGGAGTGTGAGTGATGCATGTGAGCATAGGAAGCAATGTGGCAAAGATTCTAATTTGAGACTGTTTTTAGGGGTTGTTTTTTTTTGTTGTTGTTGAAGAAAAACATGCATGAGTCATAGGTTAATAATTCACTTCCAACACTATATTTGTAATGTAAGATAAAATGTATAATATAATATAATATATGTCTTGTCCTCGGTGCAAATACTATCATGTCAAATAAATATTTAAAGAAATTTGACAGGATTCATGTTTCTCACAGTGGAAACTGAAAGTATGAAATAGCTTATTTGCTTTCATAAAGAAAGTAAATGTAATAAGGTGTTAGAGTATTGATTAAGAGTGGTATTATCCCTGTCTGAGCACAAATGGGGTCACAGTTCATCATTGCTGAAAATGGAAAAAACATAAAATGGTAAAAATAAGGGAGAGATCCCTCATATAATAAAACTGATGGTTTTGAGTCTTATAAATGATGACCAAGACAGTAGTGGGAGCAAGTGTTCACTGAATGCAATGGTCCAAGTGTCAAGAAGAAATTCACAAAATTGCCAAAAAAAAATTACATTGTGGGAAAAAATAATTAATGAAAACAAATCAAACGTTATAAAATGGGCAGACTCCATTCTGGCTTTAGCATCTAGTTTCAAAATCTTCACTCCAGGTTTTCCATTCCCATAGCCATTTGTAAGGTATGGCAGCAAAAAAATGTAGATAACAAGGCAGATAACAAACTCACTGTAAATTTATTACCAAATATTTTTTTTGTTGTTACATTGCAAACAACTCCCTCCAGATGGTTAGATACTGATTGACTTCATCACAGATCAGGGTTTCTAGAAGCAACTGTTTATTAATAGAACATGCTAACATCAACATAAAACAAGCACCTTTTTGAAATTATTTTATTAATCCACATTGGACTGTTAATTAATATCCTCTGAATTATATCTACAGATGAATTTTTGCCAATTTCATAGCATTTAAGACTCCTTTCTACTAGTCTAGCTAGTCTAATGCTAACAGACACTTCCAATTGGAGCTGGCCCCATTGATCATACATTTATTTGTATCAATTCTATTTACTGTTTTGTGCTTCAGATGACATTGACACCTATGATCATGAGTTCATAACCTAATGACTGCAAAATCCTGGCACAGAGTATTGCACTGATCCTATGTGTTATAAAGCATTACACTACACAGCTCTATATGAGACATAATAAAAGACTTTAGCACTGCAGCTACTGAATTTCTTGTCAATAGCTCAACTTATCAATAGCTCGATATTTAATTCCTTATTTTGGCCACAAGGGGCGTACAATTAGGACTGTAATTCCCTATTTTGGCCACAAGTGTGCGCACCATTAAGATTGTCATTCCCTATTTTGGCCACAAGGGGCCATCTCTATTAAGGAGTACTGTGCTATTACTTTTCAAGTAGTTACGTCAAATCATAGTTTAACAGTTAAATCAAGTTTTGGTCAATTGGCAACCAACTTAACAGCCTTTACCATTTATCACCTTTTCTATACTAATGCTACACTACTCATCTATCCAAACCAGTCTCCTGGGTGAGTTTGGGTAGCACATTGGTGATATGTGTGTTTTAGCATTTTTATGTGTTTGAGTATCTGGAGGGAACAGGTTTTTAGAGAGTGAAAGAGGCACCAAAGTTTTTGAGTTTGGAAGATGGAACTAGATCAGTTTGGATAAACATAAGCGTTTTATACAGACATATGTTTCAGGTACAAAAATCGTCATAGTGAGGAGATTGTATGCATTAAAGCACTAAATTGAGCATTTAGGAGTTTTAAAACTACTGAAACATATATTATATAACACAACATAGCCTAAAATGAGAGAAGCGTGTATTAAAATGAACAGTACACAATCTCTGCCTAGCAAATATATCCCAGAGGATTTCGATTTGCCTCCACAATCCCATCTGACTTGCACATGGCTGCTGTCCGCTAAGTGCTTTTTGATTGCGAGGCCTTGAGTTACGCACATAACTGGCAACCGGGTGTCGACACAAAGACCTTGGAGCCGTCTGTTTTGAAGCTCACTGCTGCTGGAAGGTTCTGACCATGTTTCTCATTAATCGTAGATAAACAGGAAGATGAGCAAACAGATCTCTCCGGGTAGTGCTTGTTCTTCCTAGAAGAATCTAGGAAGAGCTTTGCAGAACTGCACCTCAAACACAGTTTTGGGTTGTTAAGATATACAACCTTTTAATAGATTGAACTGTTGCACTGGGGGAAATGAAAATGAATTAGGTAGTCCAGGACGTAAATCTAAAACCGTATAACAGTCTCCTGACAATGAGGCTATGCTGCTTTGTGTTTGTTAAGTGAGTTTTCAAGATCACACCAACGCACAAGTATAAAACTTTAGTTTCAGATTTTCACTCTCCTTTAGACTCTCCTACAACTTGGAGTCCAATTAGTACAATATTAGTTTACATTTACAGGTCACCGTGAATCTTGCTGCTCTTGATGGCAGGAATTAACTGACATAATCCTAAATGCACACTAGAAATGATCATCACTGGATTCCAACGCAGATGTTGGTAGGTCAGTGGTAGCGCAACGGTTAGGGAGTACAGCAAAAGTGCCATTGAGGTACTAATGAGCAAGGTAACGTCCCCCAGGTGCCAGTGCTGGTGCTGGTGCTCAAGTTGGGAATCAAGTCCCGGCCCTCATTTCCACTAACTGAGTGGGACTATTAGTCCAGTGGAAGCCGATGACAAGGCTTACTCTGCCCACTTCACGTGACATCACTGGTTCTTGGTTCCAGACCAGCAAAGTGTGAGTGCTGATTCGTAGCCGACTTCGCCATGTCACCAGTTCCAAATTTGGAACTGGCACTGGCACCGATGCAGTGACAAAGGGCCCAGCGTGAGACCTCGACGTCCGGTCCAACTAAATCCTCCTCCCGGCAATAGCAAATGCTTATGACAACCAAACAGAGCACTGAGGCTGTGGTCAGAGACAAGCTCCAATCAGCTGGCCTTTTACACACACACACTCTGTACACACATAGGCAGTTGGTGGCGCAACAGTTGGGCATTCGCCCCGTGATCAGAAGGTCACCAGTTCGAATCCCAGATCGCTACTCATGAGCAAGGTATCTTCCCTAGGCACTGCTCTTTGGGCGCTACTCATGCCCACTGCTCCTTCACGGATGGCTCATATTTCATTGTGGTGCACTGTGTGTTGTGCTGTGGTGTGTTCACACTGACAAATAATCACTCACTTTCACACACACTCAGCCCATAACATAGCACAGCTACACTTTCTCTCCCACACTCTCTGTCCGTTCAGATAACACACACTGTCTGTTCTGTCCCATGTCTTTTTGCACAGAAACAGAAAACATTCACGTTATCAAGGTTCACCTTCAGGCCTTTGGACGTGGAGAATTCCCAGTATCTTCTTCACCCCCTTTGGTTTTTCCTTTAGTACTTCTTGTCTGATTTTGAGGGTCTCTCTCTCCCCCTCTCTCTCTTCCTGCAGGCTTTAAAGTTCTTTAAAGAAACGGTATATCTTTATAGAAAGAGAAAAGGCAAGAGCCTTCAAGATGAAAACACACAGAGAGTGCGTGTATGTGTGTGTGTGTGTGTCGGAGGGAGAGAGAGAGAGAGAGACTGACAGGACACGAAAAAGAATGGTTTGTGTGCAAATGAGGCAGGATCTGTCTCCTCTTTACTTCAGTTCAAAAACAAAAACAGGTTGCTACAGAGAGAGTGCAGCGCTGCCAGCTAAAGCGGGAGAAAGAGAGAGAGAGAGACAGGGAGAGAGATGGTCTTTGAAGTGGGCCACTGGTGTCTTTATTGTGGCCTGGATGCCGAAAACCTGTCAGAGCTTCTTTCACAATCTTTACATATCCTCAGCACAAAACAACAGCAACTCTCTCTCTCTCTCTATCTCTATCTCCCCTTCTCCCCACGTCTCTGCCCTTTATCAGAGTTCTGTACAAACCCAACAATCAAAGATACTGTAGGTGCAATACTAAATATGTGACTTTTAACCAGGACATGCCACCACAGCTTTTCTGCACTGCAAAAAATGAAATCTTAACAAGCCGGAAAATCTTAAAAAGAAAAAATAGATCTTGTTTTTTTATTTTAAGAATAATTGACTTGATTAGACTTGTATGTGTAAGATAAATAATCTAATTTTAAGAAACGTTGGCTACAATTATCTTATTAAGAAAAATGTACTGGATGTAAGAACGTCTTAAAATGAAATAAGAAATTTAATTAAGAGAACGGACAGGTTCTCATGCTCTCCACTATGAGTTAAGAAATTCATGACAATTTTGCTTATTTGAAGAATATTTAAGCTAAAAACATGGAAAAATGGAAAGATTTTTTTCTTGTTTTAGGAGATCATTACAAGATAAGTTTTCTCACTATATTGGCAGATAATTTTGCTTGATTCTGGTACCTTTTTTCTTATTATGCTTTTCTTTTTCTTATTTTCTGAGACTGATTTTTTGCAGTGTGTGTTTAATAATCCAAAATGCACCTTCACCCAAACTATCTGGGCAAAACACACCAGTCTTCATTCATGGCACAGTCCATTACAACACTACTCTTTTTAAAGACACATTGATTAGAACTCTTTTTCATCATTTGTTTTTATTCTAGTAAATTTGCTTTACTTGTATCGACATGGACAGCCTTATAGTGCACTCCATTTGCCGTTAGTGCTCGGTTTCCGAGTCGTTTCCTGTGGGGCCGGAAGTGACAATATGCTTGCCCCCGTTTCTCAAACACCCGGCCAAATACCTCGGAGCAGCACAGAGGACCCTGAGTTCAGATTCCAAAATGGTGTGATTCAGCTATTTTTTTAGTTTTTTTGTGTTGAACTTGATCAGCTGTGTACATAATGCAGTGTTGTAGTCATGTTATAGGGGAAATACTGTGTTATGTGTCGTTGCTAAGTGGCGATGCTAAATTGGCTGTTTGATGTTGCTTAAAACAAATGTCTAGCCTAATTAGCACAGAAAGGTGAACAGGATTAACTTGAGATGGAAAATTCAGGTAAATAGTGTAGATGTGTTAGCTCTAATATAAACCTTGACTTAGCCTTTTATTACAAGCCTATTTTCCATTTCTCACGAAAAAACATGGCTGAAATGTTAACGATTTGTTAACACTCTCCTGTGGCAAATGGAATGCATCCAACATGGTTTTCACTGTTTTTTCACTGTCTCGTCAACGGAATCTCGGATCTAATGGCAAATGGAAGGCAGCATTAGGAATGAACCAGGTTACATTTCCTTACTTGTTCACTTTTATAGGTGACAAATAAAGATCTTTCAATCCTGCGTTTGTCAAACCCTCCAGGATTTTGCAATAATGCAATCTCAACTATTGATGCAAATTCATCCGATACCTCCCCCGCAAAATCATCGTGACCTTGCATTTTTGACCATTTTCGCAACTTTTCCGCAATTTTTGACCAAGCATCATCGTTTCCAGCAAACTTTTAACGCAATTTTTAGGAAAGCTCCCCCAAATCAAGCAACTTAAGGCACAACAATCTCAAAATCCCGGAGGGACTGGTTTGTACTGACTGCCAATTTTTGTGAGGAACCATTTATGCCCGAAAAGACAGGAAGAGCTGACCTTTTTTTTTTTGTGACTTTTTGAGGACTTTTATTTTGAATGTGAGGGATGGTCCTCAAAATAAAAAGAACTTTCTAGGATTTATTTGAAAATCTAAAAAAGTGAAAAGAGTTGTTGTTGGCTGCTGAGGTTATGGCTAGGTTTTGGGTTAAGTGTAGTTGTAGTTGTATTTACATCTAGTTATTATGGGAGTCAAGGGATCTACCTCACAAAGACAGCCAGATGTGGTGTGTGTGTGTGTGTGTACCATGTTTTTATGCGTTGTGCCTTTTTGTCCCCTAAAATCGTTTTTTTTTTTTTTTTTGGCTTTGTGGGGACATTTGAGGGGTCCCCATGAGGAGAAATGACTTTATAGTAAATGTACATGTTTTATTTGAGAACTAAAAGAGGTGAAAGATGTGTGTTTGGTTAGTGAGGTAAAGGTTAGGGTTAGGTGTAGGTGTGAAATTGTATACATCTAGGCATTATGGGAGTCTATGAAATGTCCCCACAAAGATAGTTGTACAAGTGTGTGTGTGTGTGTGTGTGTGAATGAGAAGGAGTCTAAAATACTTAAAGATGCCCAGAGGAAGAAGGTGCTTGATGAAGTTGTTAAGGTGTTTCCTCTTGGCAAAGCATTTGTAACATGTCCCTCATCTCTCTCTCTCTCTCTCTCTCTCTCCGTCCTTCCCTCTTTCCTCCCTCTCTCTCCACAACCTGGTCCTGTCAAAACAACAGCTCGAAAGCCCACAGGGTTTCTGTTTGTTTGTGAGTTTGTCTTTTGTTTACCTCACAACAGCTGGATAAGGTTTACATTTTACTCTTAATTTAATCTTGGTCTCTCTCTTTCTCTTTTCCTCTCTCTCTCTCTCTCTCTCCCTCTCTCTCTCTCTCTCTCTCTCTCCCCTCTCTCTCTCTCTCTCCTCCTCTCTCGACCCTCTTTTCACCGCCTCATCCCCAGTTCTCCACCTTTCTGCCTTGCCCATGTGATGTTGTGCTGTTGATGCTTCACGTGATGAGTCTATGAAGGGAGAATTATAAATTATGCAGCAGAATCTATCTGAATTATAGGCATAGCCAGTGAATCATCACATTCTAAATGCTGTCAAATCCGTGCGGCTGCAACGAGGAGGAAGAGCGAGTGAAATTTGCTCTCCTCAATAATGTGTGTCAAACGGATCGCCGCTCAACTTCCGAGGAAGTCTTTTTAAAGAGAATTGGGCGAAGAATTTACAGCAGCATTCCATAGCTATTCATGCGAATGTTTAGCAGCTTGTGTTTATGTGAGAAAAGGAGAGAGAAAGAGACAGAACACTGAATAATTGCACTCGCTGAACAAATATAGAACACATACCAGCATTAAGTGGAAACACACAAACGCACAGAATCCTTCATTTTCTCTGTTGTCCTCTCGCCTGATCCTCGCCTTTTCATGTACCACAAAGCAGATGTAGACAATTGACATGTTAATGAGACACACACACACACACACCCAGAGAGAGAGATAACCACTGCTACATCCTCACGTTGCTCTGTATTTGATCACTTCCTCACGAACGCACACACAGAAATTCAACTGATTATTTAGTTACCATAATGATAGTTACACAGAAAATATGTTATTTTGGTTGATGACGTGGTCTTAAGCATGCCCTGTTTTACCTCCAAATACACCTTACTTCCCTTCTGAAGATTTTAGCCTTCTGGTAACCAGGTGTAGATTAACCTTTACAAAAAGGATTTACTTATAAATTTTGCCGCCAAGGTCATATTTTCATATGCATATTAGGTTTATAGCAAACATTGGTGGACTTTCTAACAAACTTTGTGGAAACTTACTCACCTGGCAGATTCGTCACCGAAAGTTACAAGTTTTTTTTTCTGTCACTGCCTAATTGTTTTAGCAAATCATGAGGGCATGATTTGCAACTAGTGGCAATGTGACATTGTTGCCAGACCATTGCCAGAAGTTTGCCACTAGTGACTGACAATGGCAGACTTGTGGCAACATATTCTGTCAAACTCTACTGTTTGCACAAATTGAGTTTACCTCAAACAGTTTTGTTTTGGTAAGGAGTTACCCTTCATGCTAGATCTTATATCAGCTCGAGTCACAGCACCATTACAAAAAAGTAAGACTAAAATAAAAATAAGTATGTTTACACTAACATATTGTAACACCGAGAGATATACTAAACAATATTTTACTTAAATATGCTTGGCTTATACAAACAAGCATCCAGAAAGTATAGTATATAGAATTATATATACCAGTATACTTAAGTCTTAAACCTATCAAGTGTTGTCATAAACTAAGTTAATTAGAAGTAAATATTTAAATAAACAATCTTATCTGACGTATACATGCACTTACACGGCTTACAGTCTGTGGTGCAAAATAAGATATTGACTAATCGCATTACTCATCGTTTTTACTCTTCTCACTTAGGAAGTGTATTTTACCTCTAAAACTTAAAAGGACTTCAAACTTAAAACCTACTGAGTCAGCTCCTTGGCTCGCTTCAACAGTGCGATACCCTCACGAGGGGCGACCAGAATTTCAAACAGGTTTGATTTTCATCCGAACATACGATTGCCGATTGGGGAGCTGGTCGTGAGGGGTTAATCTGGGCTTGTTACCCCATGTATACTACACGACATACGATTAATCCGAAACTCAGGGGCGAAAAATAGTCGCACGAGTGAAAAATCGGCCGAAAATGGGTCAAAAATCTCAGAGTGTATAAGTAGCTTAAATCCCAGATTGGCTAATAATTAAAGAGACAGTTTCCTTGGGTGACTTGGCTCAGGAAAAGCTTAATAGGTAGTGCTAGAGGTAGGATAGAAACAGACTCGAGTCTATAGCTTAGCATCCAATCATTAAGGCCACCACCATGTAGATCTGTAGGTAGACTAGCACTGGTTAATAAAAGGTCACATTAATTTCACCTCCAAAAATTTGTTTCAAATATAATGATACACTATCAATAAAACGGTAAGAATGACAGCGTTGTGTGCATTATGTCATAGCCTTGCATGCTGCAGTTTTGACCTCCTCCAATGAAGAAGTTCAGGCGTGAGGAATGACTGTGTGTAGACACAAGACCATCACTGTAACCATGCCGTGTGATACTCAGGCCCTTAGTCATGCCCGGTGCAAGTTTCACACGCAGCACAATACAAGCTTCAACTTGCCGTGACATGGGTGAATCTGTAAATGTTTTAACCGCTTACATTCCACATCATGAATATCAAAAATTGTGATGATTATTTGGACTATATCACCCTTCTATAATGCAGACTCTGTTCAACTGTCCTGCCTTTATTTGAACCTTTGACTTTTGTAATACAACAAGAGTAAACTGCTTATTCATATTTTTCATACATCACAGTACATAATGACCACACAATGGTTGCCACATTCATGTACGCTTAGATCTTCTGTACTAGACTAATTTTGTGTGTGTGTGTGTGTGTGTCAGTCCCCGCGGTGCTCCAGGAGACAAGAGTTGGCATGGGACAGCACAGGCTCTAAGGAAAGAAGCAGGTGAGTGGAAGCAGTCCCCTAACATCTTAGAAGATGTCCCTCTAGCATCACCCATGGGACAGGCAACCCGTGGGGCTCATATACACATCTCTGTCCCCAGATCACTGTCAATGTGGCTGGGGACGACACAACCAATGGGGCGGCCTGGAGAGATGTCCTACTACCCACTTAAAACACACACTTGAGCGAACTCACACCACGTTCAGATCTGCCTGTGTGTATCTGCTCTTCGTTTTGAAGAAAGCGCAGGAAGCGGAGAGTCTCAGCGGGTGGTATAAAGTTATTGCTTCGAAGTGAGCACTGTGAAAACGACGGCCATTTTCAGAATATGTTCAGTTACACAATAAACAAGTAACATAGACATTCTAGATTCTGGATCTTAAAAGATTAATTCATTCATTCCTTCATTATCAAACCGCTTAATCCCAGCGCTTCTAGGGTCGTGGGACAGGAGCTATCCAGGAACTTGTGGGCACAAGGCGGGGGAACAACCCTGGGCAGGTCCCAACACACCGGCACACACATTCACACAATTACACTCACATTCACACCTTATGAGGCCGATTTAGAGTCACCGATTAACCTATATTGTGGGGGGGAAACCGGAGCACCCAGTGGAAACTCACGTAAACCCGAGGAGCAAGCAGGAATGGCAACCTTCTTGTGGTGGTGGCAATGCCCAACCTGCAACACCGATGCCACCCTCTCATAAAAGATTTACATATAAAATAATTAAATCTATACCTCCTCCACGCTCTCAAAAGGTTCACTTTTAGCCAATTTAGCCAAAGGTATAAACTCCCAACTTCAGTTACAGTTTGTACATAACAAAAAGTAAATAAAACATCCCTTTACACTTTGTTCATTAATGAAATATACATAAAACATGGTAATCGGCAGTTAGGGCCAGTTGGAGACGATTTAGAGCGGTTGGCGCCGTCCCATGATCAGAGGTGTAGTTAAAGCCAGTTACCACTGACATACTCATAAGCAAAAGTATTAACATCCCAAGCACTGCTCCCTGGGTGCTGCTCCTTGTTAGCTGCCTGCTCGCCTCACCGGATGAGTAGAAGAAGCAGTGGGCAGTGAATCAAACTCTGAATGTATCACATTTCGTTGTGGTGCACTGTGTGCTGTGCTGTGCTGGCAATAATCACTGGCTTTCACTTGCATTACTTTTACTAATCACTGTTTAAAGGGTTCAACTACACTCCTGCATGACTACAACGAAATTTTACCCTGTTTTGGGGTTCCTCACTACATGCACGCTTAGACTAACAAGGCGCCGCATGATAACCAAGGTCATTAAGAGTGTGTGTGAGAGAATAAGAATTTCATATTCCCCAGATGCAGTTTCCCCCAAACTAGTTATGGCGGTGCTGCGAGAATCCCGGCAATAAGTCCCCCTTGTGCGCTCTATTGACTCCTCAGGGTGGGAATCGATGCTGAATGATGTAAGCCTCCTGTGTCCTCCCCATCCATCCAGCGGGCCATGGGGCGCATGTTAATGTTATGGTGTTGAAACAGTTACTATTGATTGGCTCGGGGTGTTGGGGGGAGGGAGAGAGTGGCGGGGGATGGAGAAGGGGAAAGGGAAAGGGGAAGGGGAAGATGGGACGGGAGGCGAGGAAGCGAGCCAGATTCACCAAGGGCAGTCAAAATCCTTAAGCAAGGTTTGAAAAGTATATCTACTCAGGCTCCTGACCTCTGGCTGATTGCTGGGTCAGAGGTTGTTACAGGGCCAAAGTTGGCATTATGATCCAGTGTCTCTCCTCTCTTAGCTTTACCTTCTCCAACCTGCTGTCCACTTGACCTCTCTTTGCCTCTGTATATATCATATTTGTTTCTTAAGGTATTTTCTGTCATTAGAGAGTGTGTGTTTAGGTTGAGGTTGAGCTTTGTCACTGTGTGAGGGATTACAGTTATTTAGGTATTGTGTCTCACGGTGTGTTGGTGTCTGCCCAGGTTGGGGCCCACCTTAACGCCTGAAAGTTCCTGAGATGAGCTCAGTACCCCGACCCCAATTGGGGTTCTGGATTGGATAATGGATGAAGAATGGGCAAATGTATTGTCTAAAAAGATAATGCGTGCTTATAATTAGCAGGTTTTTGTGGATTTGAAAACAGTACTTGTAGTTTGAGAAACTTTTCATTATTTTATAGAAATGTTCTAGTTATTATTGGAAATTTGATTTTAGTTGATCGTTAATCATAAATTAGGTTTGGGTGGCAGTGTAGCATAATTTAAAGTTAGCAATTAAAGAAGTCAATGGGGAGTTCATCTGCATGAATCACTTGCAATATCTTACATTTTTGTTTCATACTTGTTAAGAAAGACTTTACATTCAAAATAAGTATAACGTTAAACAACTGAAGAATTAAAGATGTCAGTAAACTAGTTTTTGCCCCAAACATGACGTGTAAGAGAGTGCCCTTGAGCGTTCATACATTTTGTTATTACCTAACAACAAATTTTGATCTGTGAAAACTGTAAAAGCCGGTTTTATAGACCTATCAAAGGGGTGACAGTTCTTGGTTTGGTAACATGTGAAATGTGTCTGAAAAGATGTGGAAATCTCCTGAATTCAGTTTTATTACATAGTGGAATTCTGCAGTTTAATAGTCTTCCACAACTTTTCACAGTAGGTCTGAGTGGGATGGGACTAAGCAGCCTGCTGCTGACATGGAAGGTTATATTTAGAGGGTTATGACCGCTTCTAGAGGACTGAGTTCGGTTCCTTTAAAGAGGACTATATGTGAAAACACTCCCCTCAGTTCGGGTTCCGTTTCAGAGGGGTCTGAGTTCATTTGGTGATATTGCGCTATCGTAAAATGCTGAATAATCGATCTGAGTTTGCTTTGGGGGCTGAAACGAACCAAGTGTGAAAGCACCCTTAATTTTACCTGTGTAGCAACATTCATTTTTCTGCTTGCGTGGCCAAGTGAACCATTGTTTGAACTTATTTCTTTGATATGAGGAACATTGAGATGATTTTTATTTTACTGACCTTACTGGGTCTTTAAGAACAATATTCTTCTTAAGATTAATTGGTAAATGAGCCCCAATGTTATTAAGCACCTGGAAGTACCTCATAAAGTTGTGTGTGTTTGTGCATTCCAGCATGACGAAACACCCAGATGTGGGCACGAATTATGGAGCATCCAACCCAAACAAAACACCACTCTCTCCTGGGGACACGAGACTGTTCAAACTTGTCTCCAAAGCTCTTTTTTGTCTGGCAGGGTATATCCATGTCATGGAGAAAAATTGAAAAAGATTTTCCCAGATAGCGATCCCTGCCTTAAGTGCTGAAAATCCAAAGGCTGGTCATGAACTATGTTTGATTGTTGTTCAGAGTTCATCCCGATAAGCCTCGGCTGTAGTGGTAAATGCTTTCGAATTTGGGAAATCTGGGGCTCAAGCCTTTATGTGAACTTATGGAGTATTCTCTACCTTGAAGAGGGTCTCTACCTATATCTGATCTTGAAGTGTTTTTTGTAACATGGGTTCATTACGAAAAGGCCATGAGTGTACAGACCCCTCCGGCCTGTAGGCACTGGACAACACACCACTGCTGAGAAGCTACAGGGTTTCTGCTGTTATCACCCCTGTTGGTCCATTCCTTAAGTGTTATCATAAATTCACAGCAGACTCTCACGGCTGCCCTATATCCTCATGGCCGTAGACCTGGATGGACACTGTGTGCGATATTGGTCAGTTTGAGAGTTCTAAGAACACATTTCAGAGGGTTAGCAGCATGGAAATTGTCATAGAGAAAGAACTGAGCTGAAATCTGGACTGTGAGATAACGAATGTGTACTGGTCACGTCCCAAACTTGTATCTGGAACTGCAACGTAAACAGAAGAAGAATGCGCTGCCTTGCTGTGCCGTCTTGTTTAAAATTTCACTTCCACTTCTGTGTTTGTGCATGCGCAGTGGTGAGAGGTTGAGTTAAATGGGCTCGTGGCACTGCTTCAACAGTGCGAGACCCTCACGGGGTGCGACCCGAATTTCAAACAGGTTTGATTTTCCTTACTTCACGACCATCACGATTGCTGATGGGAAGCTGGTTGTGAGGTGTTGCTTCCATCTCGTTACCCCATGTACAGTATACTACACGATGCATGACACACGATTAAGCCGAAACTCGGGCCGATCCCCAAAATAGTCGCACGAGTGAAAAATTGTCTCAGAATGGGCCAAAAATTGCACAGTGTAAGCCCGCCATAATGTTGAATGTTCCCGGACTAAAAGCTATTAGAAAACAAAACCAACAGAGATCATAAACATCAAAACATAAACATAACATAAACAAAACTATCGAGATCATTTGACAGAGATCATAAACATTCTGGGCCAGATATTACTAAGATTGAATTACCAGTAACCCTCCTGTTATGTTGCTTTTTTGGATAAATTAAACTTCCCCAGGTCCAAACTGACCCCAGGAACATCAATGGTGTTCCTGAGAAACGAAGATAACAGAAGGGTTAACGTTGCATTTGCTACTGCAAGTTCGCAGAAACTGCACACTATACCCTCTCTTTTTACATCCTATTTACCAAACCAGAAGCTCATCTTGTAGTTTGCGCTTGGTCTCCACCCCTCTTACGTTATATGCGCTGTGGCCATAACGTTGCGTGGGTTGCTGAAATGAATCACAGCGGATGACATGAAAATTTTAGTGACCCGGACAGTAATTCGACTCTCTACTCTTAAAGAAAAAAAAACTCAATTTGTGATTAACAACTTCAAAGTCAAACAGGCATAACTTGAAGTGAAAAAGCAAAAGTAAGACATTAAAAGGGAAACAAAACTAAAATTTGCCTTTGATATGGTACAACAAAAGTAAATGTTTATGCTTTGAATGCTGATTTCATTGACTGCATGTTTCCCAACTTCATGTCTGATTTGACTGCGGTCTAAAAAGATTACACCTGCTTTTAAGCGCAAAACAGACTAGTGCTGTCACCCCCTGTTTTGATACATACTACGGAATATCTAATCAATCGCAGCTAACACAGTTGGTGGTGTAACTGTTGGGTGTTCACCCCGTTATCAGAAGGTTGCCAGTTCGAAATAACCAGCCTGTAAGCAGCAAAATAGAAGGTAAATTGGGCTTCCAGTGGGTTCGTACATATCACACCATGTTTTAAGGTGGTAATAAGCATTTTTTAATGTCTAGAACACACGCAGAAGCCTCTGTACATCTGGCCTTCTGGTGAACTTTTCCTATCCTACTTCACCGCAGAGACCAGCATCGTTGGAAAGGAGATGCTCAAAGCAAACCAGGCATAATTGGAATGAACCAAAAGGCCCATTCAAATGAATAAGTAAAGTGACATTGATTGCTAGTAATGGCTTTTGAAATGAAGCCAGGCAGCCTTGTTGAACGAAGCCCAGCTGTGACAGACATGACAATAGTCACTAAAAGCTTGTCTGAAAGCCTCACACCAAGACACTTTGGCCAATATTTCCGTTGTCAAATACTAGCGTAATCTCCCCCACTTATGCAAGTCTGACTTCGACAATGGGACTAGTTGCTGATCTGGCAACAGGCCTTGGATGATGTTTCATTTCAGGTAGTCATTCCACTAACACCAATAAGAGACAATTCATTGTTACATAAACTGCATTGTGGGTGGCACAGTGGCGCAGTGGTTAGCACTGCTGCCTCACAGCAAGAAGGTCGTGAGTTCAAGCTCCCGGGTTACCCGTGGGGCCTTTCTGTTAATGGCGGTTGCATGCTCTCCGCATGGGTTTCCTTGGGCTGCTCCGGTTTCCTCCCACAGTCCAAAAGCATGCAATGTAGGTTAATTGGCAAATCTAAACCCGTAAGGTGTGCATGTGAGTGTGATAGTGTGAGTGTGTGTCCCCTGCAGGGTGTTGACGCCTTGCGCCTTGGCTCCGATCCCCCCGCGACCCCAGTTGGGATTATGTTGGATAATGAATGAATGAATGAATGAATAAATGCATAGCACTCTATCAGCAGCAAAACTGATTCTTGTTCATTAGTTTTCAATAAGAGCTACAATAATTAATGAGGAACTCCGTAAACTTTATAAACATATATATATATATATATATATATATATATATATATATATATATATATATATGTGTGTGTGTGTGTGTTTCTTTCCTGTGGGTGTTCCTTTATGTGATAATTGTGAGGTTCGTGGAAATTTGATTCACGTGTAGTTGGGTGGTTGTGAAGATTATAGGGATTTGCTCCAGTTGTAGTTTGTTTGTTGGTGGTGAGGTTAAAGATTACCTGTCCCATTTGTAGTTCGCTGGTTGGGGTTTGCAGCGCAGTTGAAGTTGGCTGCTTATGAGTTCATGCAGTTCTTTCTCTCTCAGATCAGATCTTTAGCCTGAGTTCAGTCTCAAGACACAGGAACTGAATAGCTCTTGATCCCATATATTTCTGCACAGCGATCACAACAAATGCCACAGTAAATATTTTAGCAAGCTGAGAGAACTAGTGAAAAAGAGAAGAAACAGGGAGGTTGTTCATGTTTACATCTGTGTGACCTATATTTATGTTGTATATTTATGCCATTTCATTCTTTACAAAATTCTTCCAGCATTCATCATTGTGCCAAATGTGGCAGAGGAGTAGAAATCCTCATGTTTTAGTTTCAACTGAGTTGCTTTTTTGAGTGGTGGGTCAAATCACATAATAGGAACCTTTCAGGCAAAACGGACAATACGGTGGAACTTACTTATGAAACATGAACAATTAAACGACACTTTGAGTAAAAGACTAACACTTACAGGAGCCGTTAAGAAGACAACAAAGTGTTATATGTAAAGTCATCACTCACTGATCATCACACAGTAAAGAATAAATAAGCGGGGAATAATCTCAAATTAGGCCCTTAGCGTGTTCTATAACTGACACCCAGTAAAAAGGTTGAGCACCGAGGCTCTTAAATAAAGGCTGTGAGTGAAGCAGCATATATCAAGCGTGGGGTAGTAAAGCTTGGCCTTTCCCACTGTTGGGACGCGAGTGTGTGAGTGTCTCCGAGTGTCAGAGTGTCTGCTGGTGGGGGTCCTATATCACTCCCTCACTCACTCACGCGTTCCTCCTAAGCCCTCTAAGTAAGTGCCAGCGTAATCAGGCTCCAAGTGCTCTACGAGTTGCACACACATGCAGGCACACACATATATATAGTCCACGTCTTGCTATCTTTATGCTTCCGCAGCTTTCTCATAATTACTAAATAGTATTAACTCTAACCTAAACCTTGAGATCAAATCTTTTCACTCAAATAAATACTGAGATATCGGTAAGAAAGGACCCTCAACAAAGGATCCATAACCAGACTCAAGATCCTTTATTTGTCACAGACAAGAGCATCATAAGGTGGCATAGATCCTGATTTATTTGTAAAATGGTGCAAATGAAAATGCAAATTAATAAACAGATTGAAACTACATCGAAAAATACTGACAGAAAATATGTACATATACGCGTGTATAAAAATTGGGGGTGTAAAAGTTTCATAGCGATACAATATTATGTTGGTTCAGTGAACAACGATTCAATATATATGATGTGATTTCAATTACATTAGATTCAGGAGCCAACGATCAATACGAGACAACATCATATGCTGATTTAACCCTATCACTTCATATCACAAAAAGCTGATTCCCAGAGGTGTCGAAGGTACACATTCTTCACTCAAGTAGAAGTGTAGATGCATGTGTTTAAAGAGACTCTAGTAAAGTATTGACTCACGTCTTCTCAATTCAAAATTAAGAAAGTACCAGGCTCTAAAACATGTAAAAGTATAAAAGTATAGAGTAGCTTGCAAAGGACAAAACCAGCGTTTTAGGGCAAAGCTGACTGGACTCCATGTCCAAACATTATGTAGAGCATAAGAAAAATAAAGCCACATGAATACATAAAGCTGCATTGTTCATTACCATCATTATATATGATCACCTCTTTCTCAACTTACATCATCCAACAAATATTATTGTGCTGTAAAGAGTGCTGTAGAAATAAGCTCATCTGAACTACAGAGTGAATTTGGTCAAGCTAAGCTTCTTTCTGCACAAATATATATCATTTTCCACCAGTTGCCTGCTTTTTAGTGTCTTTTATCTCTCTCTTTCGCTTTACGTGTCTATACGTGTTGATATTAATGGAGTACAAGAGGAATACACCAATGGGATTATGAAAATACATGTCATGTGGTCTAATAAACCTCATTTAAATTAAGCCAAACAAAATGTGAGCCTTCAATTTGATAAAATGTAAGGAGTAGAAAGTACAGATATTCATGCTAAAAATATATGTAGTAAAACTTAAAGTTGGCACAAAAATAAAGTCAAGTAAAGTACAGATACTCAAAAATTATATTTAAATACAGTAACAAAGTAATTGTACTTAAGTAGCACATTTCTGATGATTCCTGACCTCAACCGTACATTTAACTCTTCTCTTTCAATAAATATAGACTGTCCAATTTGAAGTGATGTTATAATACAAATGATTCATAGAGACATGAGACATAGGCTCCTTGATCACTTAACTGATGTATTGATACAGATCAATATATCGTCAGACCCTTACTAAAAATGTCCTCGGGAAAGTCCCAGGTTTATGGGGACAATCAAGTTCTCAAACCATCTTAAAACCTAAATCACACACAAAAAGCACACTTACTGAAGACCTCACACAGATTCAACCCTCCACCTGCTAACATACGTCTTAAACTTTCTAACATCTTAGTCCAACAGTTGCTTTGATGTCAAGTGAAGAACAACAAAACCTGCGCTACTCTTGTCCTTTCACCTACCTCTCTCCTAATGTCCCCTCCTCCTCATCTCCCTTCTCCTTCCCACCTCCCTAGTAGAGACATAAACCTCTCCTCTTCCCTACAATCCTCCTCTCCATCTCCTCCTCTCCTCCCTGCGCTCCCTCGTTCCCCGGCGGACTCCAAGCTGGGCTTCAACGTTCCCACTGAAATATGGCCCGGCGTAATGGCCCCCTAAATTAACTCCTGGTAACCCCAGGTTTTCCAAATGGCCGTCATTAGCATATAACAGGCTGCGAGGTGATGGTAAAGGTCTGGCTTTGCCCTGCGGCGGGCCGCTCGCCCCCCGTGCGCCCTGACTCAGCACCTAATCGCACCCGCAAAAGTTCATCCTTATGGCGTGTCGAACCAGCGTAATTAGCGGCCGCTCGTTAGATAATGGATCCGCTACCTGTGGGCTTGCCATCATTTTAGAAGGCTCTTTACACCGGCTCTGTGCCACACCTCCCCCTTCTCCTCCTCCTCATTCTGGTGTGTAGTCCTGACTGATACGGTTCCAATAATTGCAGACTTGGCTTCCCTCGTCCAAGTGCCTTTTACTTATTTAAACTGTGGGCTTTGCTTTAAAAGCGCCACTGAAGCCAATTAAGAAGCATAATTCCAGCAGGCAGACAGGCGGGAAGAGGCACTCGGCGGAAACGAATGGCTTTAGGCTGCTCATGCATGATTCTGGCTGCTAGGATTAGGCCAGCTTTCTGTCAGTCCCTCTCTCTCTCTCGCCCGTTCGCTCTACTCGTATTAATAACCCTGATGGAGAGTTGGCTGGAGGGCGTCTTTCTCACCTAGCATGCTTTTTGGCTGTGATTTTGTCCCCCCAGCGGTACATTTAGAAGCTAAAGCAATAAGATAGAACAGCTGTTATTTTCTTCATGACTGGGGACAAACAACAGGATCGAGCCAATTTAATCAGATTTTTACTTTGGTCAGGGAAAGTACAAAATTACTTGCTTCATTAGAGCAGTATTACCATTGTCACACACGCAATCTCCAGAAATAATTTCTGAAGAAAACAGCAACAGTACGACTCACTTGGACGTAGGACAAGGAGGTAACCATTGTGGAGTTTGTGGCATCAGACTTTTCATTTTGCTGTAAGAAATGCTCAAATACCAAAAAGTTGCTTGCTAATACAAGCAATTATCAGTTAGCAATAGGAGGCTTAGAAGAGTTAGCTTTACAGTTTGCTAGCTAACTGGATGATAATGTTTGTCTGTCTGTCACATTTCTTTAAAGATAACTATAAAAATGATCCCCATTTTGTCAGATTACTAACTAACACTAATTTCCAGGAGTCTAATGCTAATTTGAACATACCGTGCAGGGTTGCCAACTCTCACGCATGTGGTGTGAAACTCACACATTACGCATCAATCTCGCACTAAATCTAACCATTATCATATATTTAAATTTTTCACTCATATGCTGGGTTGATCCACTAGACTAGACAAGAAATGATTTCCGTCACAGAAACGATGATAAATAAATGGGTCTAACTAGACCCCAATCTAACAGAACACTGCATTCATTGTTGGCTGCGGTGAAATACATCTCATCGCGTTATCTATGCACTTTGCTGATTTGCTGAAAATATTTGCCACCATTATGTCAGTTATTACTTTCGTCTGCCTATCTATCACCTGACTAAAGTTGGCCATCCTGTATCATGTTAGCATCAAGGGTTAGTGGAAATTAGCATCAGCTGTCTGCTAGTGCTTGGTGCTAACATGACACACACTGCCGTCACAATTGGCCTTAGCAAGCAGGAATTAGCCTTTGTTGTCAGGAGGAATAACCTGATGGGTGAGGACTGGTGTTTTTTAGATGTCTGAAAGTAGAACATTAGTAAGCGGTCAAAAATCTTCAGGTGCTAAATAACACAAAATTGTGATGGCTAATGCTAACTTAGCTGGCCCACACCCAAAGGAAATTACAGTGTCATGTTATTATCAGAGATGTGAGATGCTATAAGATTCTAATGAATTTTCTCTAGGCGGCTTAGTGCTAGCTTGACATATTCAAGTTCATGCAAGTGGCATAATGGAAATTAGTGTTAACTAGCAGGATTTTACATTTGCCCAAGAAGGAATTAGCATTCATAGTTAGTGTCCTAACAATGGCGATTTTAAGTTTGTTGTAGTATCACATTGTATACATGATAAACCCCATATAACATGTAAGATTTTATATTTTATTGCTCATTGCCAGTGTGTCAAAAGTGGTACTCCCTGCACCTCCTCTACCCGTTCCTAAACCGTCGTCATTCAAGAGCTTCGTTCGGCCCGCTGCCTCGCTCCCCCATTTGCACTTATTTATTCTCCTCCTTCTCCTCAAATTAATAAAAAGCAGGCTAAAGAGAGAGGGAGGTCCTTCACTCATTTTAACAGCCCGTTAATAAACGCGCTCGTAAATGGGACTTGTCACCGCACGCTACTCGGCACCCGGCCGGTCAATACTGCGGCTGGCAGGTGCGAGGTCACACTCTCAAGTCCCAGCGCCGTGATGGATACGTATCCAATAATTGATGTAGGGGGCGCCCGGTTTGTCGCTTTCGCTCCTGCCTCTATTGCCTATTAAAAGCTGTTTGCCTTAAGTACTGTGAGGCGCTGTTTCCAGGGCTGAAACGCCCCAGCACTTTGGTGTCGTGCGGATCAAGGGAACAGCTTTCAAAAAGAGCCATTATGGTTAATGGCCAACCAAATAAAGGACATTTTAAAGCTTAAATTGTTTGCAAATTTCAGTTCTTGTGAAAGTTCAAATCTTGTGAAAGCAGTTCTCTGGAACTGGTCTATTCAATTTTCAAGGGAAAAGTGTGACAAGCCCCAAAAATATAGGTTAGTTGGCGACTCGTATGCCCCATAGGTGTGTGATTGTGTGCCCTGCGGTATATTGGCACCTTTCACAGGGTTGATTCACGCCTTGCGCCTGTATAGTCCCAAGATAGGCTCTGTCCCCTGCGCCCCAGTTGAGACTAAGCGGTTTTGGATAATGAATGAATGATTGAATGTAAGATTTTAAGTGGGTGATTGTTGTCAATGTAGACACACCACAGCACAGCACACAGTGCACCACAATCTTGACGTCAGCAAGGGCAGCTTTTTGGCGCTTCGAGGAGCAGTCTTGGCGGAACCTTGTTCGCAGAGTACTTCAGTGGCCACCTTAGCCAGTCTGGAACCCTCCAACCATAGGGCCAACTTTCTAACCATTACACGAAGACTTACAGGTTGACCACAGACAAAATAAAAACAAATCAATTGTGTAACTTAATCCAGATAAAATAGTCTTATATCAAAGGTTTAAGTGTAATGACCTAATAAACAAGCATAGTAAAATGGAGATCAGTACAGTGTATTAATCTTGATTTTGGCTGATGCTGCAATGGAAAACCTTGACCACAGGCCGTACATATACAATAATAACACATGTGTGTGTGTACAATGAAATTCATTCAACTATGGTGAGTCTAGTATTCCAAAAAACAAAAAACAGACAAAACACCAAAATAGATTAGACAAACAGTGCAGGCTTTTTAAGCTAGTTGTAAAATGCAGTTTTCATTCTTATTGGTCTCTGAGGAGGTTGATGCATGGTGACCCAACTGTCAAGGAGGACTCTTGGTCAAAATTTATGATCTTTACTATAATCCGTCTCTTGCATCTTTTGTCTCGTTGAATAGAGGTGTAGTAAGTTCTTATTTATTCGTTTTGATCAAACAAATGTTTTTATTTGTTTGGACATTTACCAATTGTTATTAAAAATCATGTTACTGTGCCTGGTGCCGTCATACCCAAGGTAAATGTTGAATCATGTCTTTAAATTATTGTGTGTATTGTGTATTATTAATAATAATATATATATAATAATAATTTATTTTATTTTTTATGCATTTCATACATTAATAAATTAATAGTGATTAAAAAGCATGAATTTGTTTAATTAATTGCAATTCACCACAACAGACATTTGCTGTGAACTCATTTCCAAGCTACTTTTGACCTAATGCCATTCTCTACAGTATCTATATTTTATTAATATATATAAATATATATATGTGTATATATATATATATATATATATAAATTATAGTCCTCCGCCTGGACACACACACACAATATGTGTGATTAAGAGAGAGCCAGACAGGAGATTCATTGCCTTTTAAACACCTTAAACCATCTTCTTTTAGCTGCTAAAGCCCTATATAGATAGGTTTAGATAAAGCATATTAAGAAGATCAGACAATTCAATGCCCAGGTTAGAGAGCTGAAGCCTAAAATAAAGAGGCATAAAACTATTTCAGTCCATAAATGCTCAGAACAATACCTACAGCTCAACAGTAATCTCAGCAGCTCTGGGAAAAATGCTATAAACTGAGAGACGGCGAAGGAAAGCAAGGGACGGAACACACACATGCATGGTGAGGAGTAAAATATATAGCTGATAGCAACTATGCAGATCCAAGAGATTATGCTGGAGAATGTTAAATGGGAAGCCAGGCTTTATTATGACACATGAGAGAAAGAGAGATAGAGAGAGAGATTTTTCTGAGAAATATTTCTTATTGCCGTAGGGCCTAACCCTAATGCTGGAGAGAAGGGGGGGAAACTTTGGATCTGACCCCATCATGTTGTAATTGTAAAACTCGGAAAGAGCTGCAATTGCAGATTTCTGACATGTAGCTCTGCTTTTCACAGCCTGATCAAAGCTCCCACCACTACAGTGTCTGATAACCAAATCAATTTTGGGGGTCTTTTGTTTTTCGCTGAATGATGCACGTTTAGCTGTAACCTTCGGGCACAGAATGAAGAAGAGAGAGAGAGAGAGAGAGAGAGGATGGGAAAGGAAAAAACCCATGCCTTCATATTCAAGGAGACGTCAAGCCGGAGTGAAAAGGGAGAGGGGGGGAAAAAAATTCAATACACTTACTAGAATGTTCTAGACGTGTGATGGGTCGTCGTGGGTTGTGAAAGCATTAAGTCGGGGAGGATCGGTAGTGATTAGAATATGAAATGTTTTAGAGGCAAAGAATGAAGGAAGAAAAAAGAAAAGAGAGAAGAGCCGGGGAGATTAAAAGATTACCTGTCTTCTCCTCCTCTTCTCGTCCTTCAGGATTTGCACACGCCTGCCCCCTTCCCCTTTTTTTAAAAACCAAGCGCCAGGCCAGACGAGTCAATGCGAGACAGACAGCGGAGAGACGGGCCGGACTAAAGAAAGGAACCAGATAAATCATTACTGTCATTGCCACATTATGGACACTGATAAAACAACATCTTCTTTGCTTTATTGGTAGTAGTAGTGAAAATAAGTGCCTTTTGCTTTATGCAATATAAATATTTAACAGTGCATTGTAAAACGTGTTATATATTTTTCAAATCAGTGTTACTTTTGGCAGCCACTTTAAACTTAGTTTTAGTCTTTAGATAAAATAATGCTCATTATTTTGAGTCATTTTGACATATTTATCCTTAAAGGAAATTTTGTTACATTTTATTCAACTTTAGTCAAAATATTCTCTTTAAATTGCCCAGTATCACAGATGAACAAAGCTTACAGTGGGACTTATTTTATTTTGTAGTTTTTATTCTGTATACAGAAAATATCAGGATTCAAATGTGCACCTTCAAATTAAGTGAATTAAATGAGTGATTATTTGTTGCTATTTGTCAGTGCACCACAACGAAATGTTACCTCTGCATTTAATCCATCTGTGAAGGCGCAGTGGGCAGCGCACGGGGAGTAGTGCTTGTGTACAGTACCTTGTTCATGAGTACCTCAGTAGTACCTTTACTAGCCAGAACTCGAATATGTGACCCTCAGATCATGGGGCCAACTCCTTAACCATTACGCTACCAACTCTACTCTAATGCTCAAATTGTTGTATTTTTTGAGCTTCATTTGAAGCCCAACGACGTCTCTCCATCTTCCATTAATACAGTGTATAAATAAATAGATGCATTACTTAAATATTTTGACAGACTAACTAGATGTCCAACAGTCCTTAAGTTAACACTGTAATCCTGTCTAGTCTTGTTTAACAAAAACACTTTTACACTCTTAGTCATGAAAAAAGGGTCACTGGCGAACATTTTTCATTACACTTTTCGTTAACAAAATTAATACTGGCACAAATATAAAATCACATTACATTTTTACAATATGTATATGTAAAACACATTTTATATATACGCTGTCATCACTCAAGACTAGTACATTTTTGATCATGTGAAACAAACCTGACCTCTCAAACACAAATACTTCCCCCACCATGTTTTGGAGAGAGAGGACTTAAATACACTGAAAAACAAGATGAAACACGTTAGGGTAACGGAGTTCAAGCAAGGATAGTGAAGACGAAAATATTTTAAAAATGAGATATGAATGATTACCTTTATATAGTTAGTTATAGTTATTACCTTTTTATACAACTGATGACAATGGTTGAATGTTGTTTGAGATTTTCTACACCGTCAAAGAAGGTAACATGGAACAACAGTGGTGTAAAGTACTTAAGTAACTGTGCTTTGTTCTTGGAAGTACTTCACAATCCAGAAAAGACCACAGTCCGTCTCTGCTTAGTCATTTATGCTACAATACAATAGATCACATTACAAGGTTGTTAAAAAAATATGTTTCAGTTTTCAGCTGCATGGTAAGGACAGGTGAGCTGACTTATATGAGGGCATTGCTGGATGCTGGCTGTGATGATAAGATCCGGCTTGACCTACTACTTTTGGAACAAACGCTGCAAAAACAATACACGTCACAAGGTGACAGGACTCAAGCTTTGTCTATTCGTCAGCCTCTCAACTAATGGGCTTTTATTGTAAGTGCAAAAAGTGATTCTGGCCTTAACCTTACGTCACCCTCGAGCATTTAGTTGGAGGTTTGGATTTTTTTTTTTTTTGAAGAGCATCCAAAAAAACCAGAAGGAAGAGCAGCCCGTTGACTCTAGTTGTGATGAAATTGAGTGAGAGAGAAGAGATAGTGAGCGACAGATAGACAAGAAAGGGAAAAAGTGGGTTCGATTTTTGTCTCGGCAAGACGACAGGAGCTGCTCAATCTGTCTCTTTCTTCATCCTCCACACAACTGTGACTATAACACACATTCTTTTGCATGCAAACAGCAGAGGCAAATTGCATGGATGAGATCAAATCCTAAAACAGTTTTTCTGTCCATTGGTTCCTTGCTCAATGAGTGAGCGTGTGTGTGTGAGTGCATGTGTGTGCTGGTGACGACGGAGGGAGTCGGGACTCCAGCAGCGAGTGGGACGCTGGGTGTAATTAACGAGCTCGCTCTCTCTCTCACTGGGCCCTGCCCTGACAGATGGGGATTAAAAGACGCTAATGTAGAACTGACGTCCAGTGACCTTCCGGAGAGATTGACTTCACTCGCATGGAAATGAAACCCGGTAAATCACGCGGTGCCGAGGCGCGCCTTCCCCCGCATCACTCCGCACCATCCGCTCCGGCCAGACAGGGCTGCATAAATCACACACAGGGAGAGAGAGAGAGA
Source organism: Distichodus sexfasciatus (assembly GCA_032718565.1). Lineage (NCBI taxonomy): Eukaryota > Metazoa > Chordata > Actinopteri > Characiformes > Distichodontidae > Distichodus > Distichodus sexfasciatus. The sequence continues at coordinate 251,437 of JAVGVS010000087.1, forward strand.
TGAAGCGCTATGGTCGGTGTTTAAGAGTTTTTAATACAAGTCTTCTGTAGCTGCAGGTCTAACCCAAGTGCCTCGGTCACAGTGGCCACACAAACGCAGAGTTGTCGTTCTGCCTCAACTGTGTCCTTTGAGTGTTTTGCCGAAAGTACAAAAATATTCTTTATGGCTAAAAAGGGGGAAATGTCCATCACAGTAAAACAGAGATGGAGTCAAATAGTAGCAAAGGATACAGTGATACCACACAAACACACACAATGGAAGTTACTGAAGATGTCATCTGTATGTGCATCCATCTATCTATCCATCCATCCACACATCTATCCATTTACCGTTCCTTCCCTTAATCCTTCCTTCCATCCGTCTGACAGAAGTGTATTGGTTTTCCAAATCAATGAGAACTAGCACTTAACAAATATAATTTTTTTATCAAACCCATACTCCTAAGCAGTAAAGGTCTGAGAGCTTCAGAGGAACTATATTTTGAAAGAAACTATAGGTGATTATGGTCCAGTGCCGGGGTGGGCTAACTCCAGTCCTGGGGGCCGCTTCCCAAAAGCATAGTTGCCAACATTTTTCTAACTACGTTAGCACCACTGTTAGTTGCTAATGTACACTGTTGCTAAGGTAGTTGCTAACGTGGCGACTCAGAACCGGTTCCAATTGATCAATTTCATCAGAATTGTACACCTCCAACATTATCGATTCTTCTTAACGATTCTCTCATTTACTAGCACAACGTTTTCTGGTTTTCTCTAAGTTTTGCATTGCGGTACATTACATCACACTCTCTGCGACTTGATCAATCACGAGGAATCATGACGCATAAATGATATTTTTCACGTTGTAAACACGTTGTTTTTTAGTGTGCAGAACTCTCACAGGGAAGTCCAACATTCACTAAAACGTTCCAGTTCAGTTCATTTTTCCTATTTACTACAGACAAAACTTATATTTTAGCTGATAAATAACAAAAATAACTAGTGTTCTACTCACAGAACATCCATTTACTTGCTATTTATTTATTCCCGATGCCCATATGCAGCGCTAATGTGCAGCGGCTCTCATATGGAATGCCATCATGGCAAAAATGTGGTTCTCTCCCAGAAAGGAGTCAAAAACAAGTTATAGCCCAAATTGCCAAAACTTCAGTATTTCTTTATTTACCATTAATCTGATTTTTTTCCCCATTCTATAATGTTAGACTAAAAAATAAATATAGAAAATGCATTGTTATCAAATATTTTATAATATATCCAGATGGATTTCAAAGAAGTGTTTCCATCTGGCACTAACCTTATTTTTCTTCATAGTACTAAGCCATAAAATGTCTCTGCATAATAAAAACTAATAAATAAATAAATAAATAAATAAATAAATAAATAAAATGGTTGCTTTTAGTGCAGAAGACCATGTAGAACTACTTTTTTCACACTCAGGAAACTACTCAAGAATCGATAAGAGAATTGATAAGCAGAAAGACATTGATATTGATAAAATCTTAGCAATTCCCACCCAGTGTGGCCAGTGGGCCAGTGTCCTGGAGGATTTCCATCATACCTGGTGAGTCAATTCTGGTAAGCAATGGTGTCAATGTTTTGAACTCAAGTATAGTGGAAAACCTCCAGAACTTGCTATATATATGAGAAATGTCTAGAACTGAACACCAATGAGATTTCTTCAGCTGGGAAACTCTGGGCCTAGAGGGTCGGCGTCCTGCAGGTTTTCCATCCTACCTGGTGATGGAGAGATTTCTGTCTAGCTGGAGTGTCTACCTGAGACCAGGTGTGAATGTTCTGAAGAGAAGTCTGCCAGAAAACCTGCTGGATCCTGCCCCTCTAGGACTGGAACTGCCCACCTGTAACTGGTCTAGTGGTTAGGATACTCGCCGCTAGACCAAGAAGTCGAGGGTTTGAATCCTACCTCCGTTACTACCATCATTGGGTCCCTTAACCCCAAATTGCTCCACAAAAACTGTCCCTAAAATTAGGGAAATGGTAGTTGCTCTGGATAAGAGCGTCTTCTAAATCTTGTAAATGACTCAAAATAAGTCTTGAGAAAAGTATATATTTGTGTATGAGTGTTGTCAATTATAGCACAAGCTGTGTTCCATCACACTTTTGCATCACTCACATATAAAAGAGAACTAAACCCCATGCAGAGCCTTTTAATAAAATCTTCTTGTAGTCTAGAAACAGAGAGTCCTCAGGCCCAGTGGTGTGTGTGTGTGTGGGCAGTAAGCAGCTGCAGGCCCCCGCCATCACCTCCACCCTGCAGCTCCAGCAGGAGAACAGCCTTCAAACGGCAGCTGCCTTTCATGACACAGTGGGTGAGTAGATGAGGGTAATTTACTGTACTTGTGGGGATTGTTCATGTGTTTGTGCGCTGTCCAGGTCAGCGTGTGTGTGTGTGTGAGTGTGTGTGTCCAAGACCGATATGGCTGAGGTGTTGATCTGGTGACCAGATTCCGACCTGCAGTAGTTGTTTGTAATTTACTGTACTAGTGGGAACCGTCCACGTGTTTGGAGAATATTGGAGATGAGTTATAGGGATGTGTATGTGTGTGTGGGTAGGTGTGTGTGTGTGTGTGTTGTGTGATGATGATGAGTGTTGTGGGCCTGTGCTGTTGATCTGTTACACAGGCTGTGTCCTGTTTTTATGGGAGCATCTGTGTGAAATTTAACATTTGATTAAAGTAGGTTTTAGTGGCCGAAGTGGGCGGATAATGAAATCCCCCACAGGTTTTAATGGGGTCTATGAGGACTGTAACAGCACATATGAAGACACTCACACATCTGGCATTAACAAAGGTCTAAACATCTAGCTTACACTTTGGTTTCATTCCAGTATTCCACAGATTATTGTGTCAACGCAATCACATATTGTTATTCAATTTTTATTCCACACACTTGTTCTGACCGCTACTCCTCCTACAGATTTTTGTGCAAGACACTTTGTTCTCTTAAATGTGTGGCCTATTGCAATATACATTTTTTTGATACATGCACTTGTTCATGAGTTCTGTCCATTTTTTCCTTCGTTTTTTCCCCCGTACACTAACATGGAGTTCGAATTTTGACACTTTACTGCGCAGCCGTTGTTCTTCACAAAGCCACCAAATTCAACGTGATTTAAAGGCTCTTCACATATCTGTAACTGTCACGACCCGCACTCGTCCTTTTCAACCTTTTTTCTGTCTTTTATTTTTCCCCATAGGAACCCATTTGTTTTCTCCCATTAAGAATACATGGGATTTGGGACTCGAAAGCTTTCTTTCGCCTGGTTTTGCTCCACGGTCAACATGGTTCTCGTGCCACCTCAGACCACCTCAATGAACATGGATCTGAATCTGTCTGATCCACACTCAACTTTTCTTGCTTTTATCATCCCCCATGCTTTCCCCATTCACTTCAATGCATTTTGATCAAAGTCTTTCTACTCGGCTATGGAATCAGATTTGTGCCAAAATGATCGTGCAAAACCTTTCAAGTATCAAACAAATTTAAGAATTCGAGAGAGAATAAATACCACATAATTAAACAAATATTAATTCTCAAAAGTAAAAAGTATGAGTTGCAAACAAATTAATTGTGGAGTCATGTAAAAATATTTGATAATGATGCTACGGCTTTTTCTTTACAATTTCCTCTGTTTTTCTCAACGCTCAGACTCTTGTTCTCACTGCTGCCTTTGCGTTTGTGCTTCCTGTTTTATGTTTCTGATTCTGACTCAAAAGTAATGTGGAGGCGGGGTCTTTGAGGGGCACGTTCCCATTGGTTGTTTGCTTTTCGAGTAACAAGCTCAGTACCCCGGAAGTTCTTCAGTGCTGGACGGCGCGAGTTTTGACGCATTACTCCTAATACCGGCATTTTGTGGGCCATTAAGTGGGCGCTGAAATCGTTTCTCCAGGATTAGCAGTGTAAGCATTGATTTTCATTAATTGATAAATATATATATTCTAAATGTTGATGTTTTCTGTGCTATAATAGATATTTCATTTTGTTAAAAGTTTTGTAAAGCTAAAAGTAAAGTTTTCCCCACATCTGGCCGTGAAGAGCTTCACAAGTTTGATTTCAATATTGTCTAATCATATTAATTTTTTCAACTGAACAAAGATTTATTAAGCACACTTCAACACACACACCGACACTCACAAATGCCCGAACATGAGGATTTTATTCTAATATTCCACTGATTATTTTTTTACATGTAATTATTAAGTGTTTAATTATTTTAACATGTAGTCTCATTTAAAGACACACTCAACACATTCTTCTTGTTAAGAACTTTACACAGAGTTCATCCTGCACTTACTGAAAATCACCTGGGATTTCGCTCCAACTGTTGTTGGTGAAGTCAAGTGACAAATGCTTAAGGCAAGAAAAGTACTCTCTCTTTCTTCATCTCCCTCTCTCTTTCGCTTATCTCTCACGTTCTCTCTCTCTCTCTCCCTCATGTCTTTCCCTCAAACTCCCTCTCTCTCTCTTATCGCTCTCCCATCACTCCCACCAACTGCTCTTTTTAGGGATCCCTACCGTTTCTCCTCTCAAACTCACTCGTCCAGTTCACCTCTCCACCTTTAACCCCTGACCGCTGACCCACTGCTGCAACTCCCAGAATTCCCCTTTTTTTCTTTAAATTGTATCGCGTCGCTTTTCGGCCCATCGATTAATAGACGTATTTATGTGGGCCTCGCTCCCTGCACCGCATTGTATTTCTGGGTGGCATATTCATTTATTTACCTATGTCTCTCCATGCATCATCCATACATCTATCTATCTGTCTCCGGGGAGCACTTCAATTCGAGAGCTCACGTAATTACTTGCACTCTATAATTGAGCGATTTGATTTAAGATTGTCCCGGGCCCTTCCCTCGTCTCCCTCTCTCTCTCTCTCTCTCTCTCGGTCCCTCTCTCTCTCAGCCTGTACCAGTCAGAGAAAAATTAGAGTTTGAAATATGGAAATAAGAGACGAAGGGGGGGAAATGTGTTAGATAGTATTAGATGCGTTCTTTTTTTTCCTCTTGTAGCTCCCTCTTTCACAAAAGACGAGGATGAGGAAGATGAGGAGGAGGAGCGAAAGGAGGAAGAGAGGGAGGGAGGAAGGGAGGGGAAAGGACCGTAGGCCGGCGAGCAAGTAATTACACAAAAGCCACATGCAAATCGATGGCAAATTAAAGCATTAAAAAGCCTTATCGGCATTCATTTCTAAATGAAAGGCGATAAAAAGCCATTTGAGAGGCGCGGGAGAGGAGGAGACCTCGCTCGCTCGGTCGCTATCGGGAGGGAGGAAGGGGAAGGAGGGCTGCAATTACGCCGATGGCTACACGGGAAACTGCCGCCCTCTCCTCCTCCTCCTCCTCACGCACGCTCGTTCATTCATAATTAATTAATTTCTCATAAAGCCCAGGAGAAAAGAACAATGATGTGTGACGATTTCTTCCCCCTTCTCTCTCTCTCTCTCTCTCTCTCTTTTTTTTTGTTCCTCCCCCCCTCAAACTCCCACCCTCCACCTCCCCAACCCTAGATCGCTCCTTTCTTCCCGTCCTTTGAAGGGAAGGAGGAGATATTGGGGGACTGGTGTTATGAGCGAGGACTCATTTCCATAGACGTGCAAGCAGCAGGCTTTGGGAAGCCTCCTTTAGCACCGTTTGCCTTGAGGCCTCAATAATAAGCACTGTGTTTTTCCATGGCTGGGGGGTCGAGGTGGAGAGGGGGTGGCGTGCAGGGGACGGGGTGGGTTCCCCCCCTCTCAGGGAAGTTAAGAAGACCTCATAAGCCTGAGAGAGAAGAGAGAGAGTGTGTGTGAGAGAAAGAAGGAGGATGTGGTCAGGTGAGCGCTTCTCTATAGGATGGTGAGAGTAATGAAAGAATAGCAACATAGAGAGCGAGAGAGAGAGATTGAGAACTAGACAAAAAGAGAGTGTCAGATTTGCACGCATGCTGAAAAATAATAAAAAGAGAGGGATGATGAGGTCAGGTGAGGACAGTACCATAGGTGCTTAGCTTAACTAAATTATAAGGTATCAGTGTTTTCATACTGGTGTCTATATCTATCTCCCTGTTTCTCCGTTTGTTTATGTCTTTCTCTCTGTGTTCCGCTCTTTGTGTGTGTTTGTCTGCTGTCTTTTCTTTCATTACTCTCTCTACATATTTAACATTAGTTTAGTGGTCACTTATAAATAAAACACAATGGCCAAAAACATAGAAAGAAACGATAGAAAAGTGTGAGACACGGAGATCGACACAGGCAGAAAGAGTGAACGAGAGAGACCAATAGAAAGAGAGAGAGAGAGAGAGAGAGAGAGAGAGAGAGAAATCCTCACCCAGAAAGAGAGGGGGGTGAGAGAGAGAGAACCTCACACAGAAAGAGAGAAAGAGTGAGAGAGTGAGTGAGAGAGAGAACCTCACAGAAAGAAAAGGAGAAAGAGAAATCCTCACACAGATAGAGACCCTCACACAGAAAGAAAGAGAGAGGGGGGCGCTCACAGACAAGGAGAAAAGACTCTCACACAGAAAAAGAGAGAGAGAGAGAGAGAGAGAGAGACCCTCACAGAAAGAAATACAAAGAGAAACCCTCACACAGATAGAGAGACCCTCACGCAGAAAGAAAGAGAGAGGTGGGGGGGGCGCTCACAGAAAAGGAAAAAAGACCCTCACACAGAAAAAGAGAAAGGGAACAAGAGAGAGAGAGAGAGACCCTCACACAGGAAGAGAGAGGGAACAAGAGAGAGAGAGAGAGAGAGAGACCCTCACACAGGAAGAGAGAGTGAATGAGAGAGAGAGAGAGAGAGAGAGAGAGAGACCCTCACACAGGAAGAGAGAGGGAATGAGAAAGAGAGAGAGAGAGAGAGAGAAAGAGAGAGATACAAACAATCTCATAGAGTGCTGTGAGCTAGAGAAACAGGCAAGAAAGAGAGACAGACGCATACACTTTAAGCTGAGGGGACGCAAGGCTAGAACATGCACACTTTTGTTTCAACTCTCACACACACACACAGTAATGAACGCCACACGTTTTACAGGGCTTAAATCAAATCTATAGTCTTGCCTGATATTCTGACAGCACAACACACACACACACACACCCAGTCACCTGGGGCTATCTGGTATGATCTCAGCCCCCCCATATGTTTTCATGCTGATATGTCAGTCAAGAGCGACACTCTCGTAACACTCACACACACACTCGCAACTCCATCAGCTCCCAGTGTTTGACATGACACACTCATCGTCTGAACCCAGACCGGCCTGTCAGTCACGCAGGATGTCTGTCCTCTCTCTTTCTCTCTATCTCTCTCCTTCAAATCGAGCACTGACACCCAACACGTACACACACTCTTCAAACAGGAACAGCTGTGTGTGACTGCTAGTACACGTGATTAGAGACCCATACCTTGCCTGTGTGTGTGTGTGTGTGTGTGTGTGTGTTGTCTTTTGGCTGACACCATTGGTACCCAGCCAGAAAAGGGGCATATTGCAGATGAAAGTTGGAAGCATTTTAATACACACCTACAGAGTAGAGGTTCAGCAGCTGGTCTCTCTTGCGCTCTCTCTCTCTCACACACACACACACACACACTTAAAAAAATATGACCATTATGGGGGCTGAGAGTTTAAAGGGAGAAGTTCAGCCTCAATAAAAAAATATCCATACAATGACACAGGTCCACACTTTATTGGTGTGCGAGCAGGTCAAACTCCCCAATATGGGGGTGTACAAACAAACACACACACTTTTAAACCATGTTTGACAGTTTCACTCCAACAAGGTGGGGACCAGTGTCATTGTGGAGCCGTAAAACCAAATCCCCACAAAGTTAATCACTGCAATTTAAAAATCCAGTGAGTCCCCAGGTGTGTTTGTATACTGTACCCTCACAATGACACAGGTCCCCACCTTGTTGGTGTGAAATCAGGAGAAACGTCCCCATTATGGGGTTACACAAACAAACACACACACACTTTTAAGGATTCAACCATGATGGGGACCGATGGGGACCTGGGATGCCGTGTTAACTTTGGGGGCACGTTGGGGACATGTTTTGACACCACAAAGAAAATGACACAGGTCCCCACTTTGTTGGTGTCAAATCACATCAAAGTCCCCATTATGGTGGTAAACAAACAACACACACTTTTAAGGACATTACCATGATGGGGACTTAAGATTTTTTGAAGGAGGAGGTTACATCTGAAGAAACAATTATCTTGCAGTGATTAACTTTGTGGGGACTTGGTTTTACGTCCCCATAACCACACAGGTCCCCTTGTGTGAAATGGTGGTGTGAAATCAGTTTCAAGATTCTTTAATTGTCACATGCAGAGTTATACAGGTACAACACGCAGTGAAATATATCAAGTCCAAGTCCCTATTATGGTGGTAAACAAACAAACATACACACTGTAAATGATACAACCATGACGGGGACTGATGGGGACTTGGATTAACGCTAACTTTGTGGGGACTTTGTTTTACGTCCCCACAATAAAACAGGTCCACACCTTGTTGGTGTGAAATCGGATCAAAGTCCCCATATTGGGAGGTTTATAAACGCACACACACCGTGATCGTGAATGTAGTGTTAATGGTGGCGTGCTTTCCAGGAGTCACAGCACGGGTAATCCTAGCTAATTTGCCGTTGACAACAGCCCAATTACCATGGACTCCAGCAGAGAGAGAAGAGAGAGAGAGAGAGAGAGAGAGAGGACGGAGGGAGGTAGTGAATGAACGAGTGGGTGGACTAAAGTGATGCTGTGCCAACACACTGGCCTGCTGTGTAGAGAGACAGCACGGAACTACAGGAGGCCTCATTACACACAGCAGGCATGCTAGCGATCCACATCCATCCTGCTGAGCATCCACACACACACACACACACACACACACACACACACACACACTGTAAGCCTTATAGAGATCACAGGTGGAAGGGGCACATCACAGTCATTTAACCATTTAACAAATGTGTCTCCTATCCTGTCTCTATCTCACAACACACATTTTGTCAACAGTTTAAGTCCCAAAATGGTAAAGGTACTACTGAGGTACTCAAACAAGGTACCATCCCCAAGCACTGCTCTCCGGAAGTTGCCAAAAAAAGCTGCCCAGCACTCCATCACAGATGGGTCAAAGGCTGAGTTCAGAGGCAATTGGTAGAGTAATGGTTAGGGAGTTGCCACCAGGATCGGAAGGTGGTCGGTTCAAATCCTGGACTGGTAAAGGCACCACTGAGGTACTCATGAGCGAGGTACTATCCCCAAGCAGCACTCTGCTTGTCAACTGCCCACTGTTACTTCATGGAGGGGCCAAATGCAGAGGTCACATTTCGTTGTGGTACATTGTGTGCTGTGTTGTGTTCACAATGACAAATAATCACTCACTATATTTTTTTTCACACTGCTCCTGCGCTGCTTGTAAACGTGGTCTGTCACATATCTCTTATAGCTTTTTAAAGTATTTATCACCTCCGTACACTATATATAGATAATTATTCTCGGTTGTGCAAACAGACACATAGGCACACACATGCACAAGCACCTCCACATATATGCATGCACACACGCATCACAGACAAAACCCACAACAAGGCCATTCAGAGCCACAAATCCAGAGAGGTAAATCTGCCAGGGATGGCAGGGAAATGAGGCAAGAAGAAAATAGAGAGAGAGAGAGAGAGAGAGAGAGAGAGAGAGAGAGAGAGAGAGAGAGAGTAAGAGAGAGAATTAAATAAAAATGCAATAAAGCAGTCTCTGTGAAATCAATCTGCTTATAGTTTTGTTTAATAAAAATTCATGAAGAACGGGTGGCCAAGAGCTCATAAGAAATATTGTTGGAGATATAGGAGCCTGGACTGTGTGTGTGTGTGGTTTTTTTGTGTGTGTGTGTGTGTATATATATATACACATGTATGTCTCCATTCTAGTGTGGACAAAGACACTCACGATGTCCCAGTTCTACTAGACTGCACATCAAACAAGTCAATTAATTCCCAGCAACCTGAAGCTGTAGTTCTCACACCTTTACCTGGACACAAGCTTAAAGGTAAAGATCTAAACCAAATATTGCTAATTTGTGCAATGGTTCATCAGGTTCATCAGCAAGGCCCAGACTCAACAAGCTGTTCTAACTCAACATCAGGTCTATACATACACTATACCACAAATCAACGCTGGTCCTGGCATAAAGTCGGAGCCAGGTGTTCTGGGCCTGGTTTTAAGTTGTGGCCTAGTGTTGAGTATAGACCTGATGTTGAGTTGGAACATCTTGTTGAGTCTGGGCCTTGCTCAACAGTAGGCTCTACATCGTCACCAGTGCATGAGTTTAACACCAGACCCTAATTCCCACTAGGTCCTACATTATCATCAAATCCTTAGTCAACACCAGGTCCATACTCATACTCAACACTAGGTCCAGCCTAAATACCAGATCTCAACTCAACACCAGGTCCACCTGTTAATCAGGTCTACACTCAACCCCAGGCCCATACTCACACTAGGTACAGATTCAACATAAGGCCTTGAATCGACACCAATCAAAAACAACTCATATTTTAAGATTCTCTGTAATAAAGTTTTATTCTTAAACTGAATCTCAAGGAATTACACAAGAGTGTATGTTGTGCCATATTTTCAAAGGCAGAAGATACACTTGTATGAATAATGTCTTTCACAAAGCAACAGACTGTTCACTATTAAATTTGCTGGTGTTTTGGAATCATTTAGCGGGCTTAATCACTCATGCTATGGAACAGCAACAAAAGTGAATTCAATTTATATTTATCAATTAAACATCTTCCATGAAATTCAACCAGAGTCAGAGCAAAGGACTCGTTAAGTACTAATTATGCAATTATGATGATGATGAACATCATGATGATGGCTTAAATGGCTTTTAATTCATTGCTGAAATACCAATCAATCAAGGAAGTGTATAATCGGTTTAAAAAGATCAAGTTGTATAGAGACGCTCTCATACCGGAAATATTAAATGTTTGGGGGGGGGGGAGTAAGAGAGTGAATGCCACTCACTTACTGGCTCTTGAACAAGTGAAAGGAAGTGAAAGAATTGAAATTGTGCTTTCAGCTCCAAACCCAAGAGATCTCTAAATCCGGGAAAGAAGCATCGGAAGAGTTACACAAAAGCAATTTGAACCAAATCACTTTTAATCTGTGTATTACAGAGGACTACAAGCAGGGGAAACCCAGCTATACAACGATAAGTGCCCCTCTCCCTATCTCTCTCTGACTCTTTTTTCAGTGTCTTTGCTCACTCTCTGCTTCTTCTCGCTGTCATTCAGTTTCTTTCTTGCTTCTGTATTTCTGTGTTTGTGTAAGCGTTTGTGAGTGTATTCGTGTTTGGTTTGAGGTACTGCATCTCAAGGCCTCACAGCAGTAGTAGCCGTCCTGTCTGAGAGGACACTGGAGATACACATCACAGGGCTATGAAAGGGAGCCAATCTGGGGGAACAGCGGTGTGTGAGCGCAGGCAGGAGCAGCCAACAAAAGGAAGGATGTGTTCAGTTCCACACCATTTGCTGCAGGACAATAACCCCCATCCACTTTAACAGCTCGCACAGCAGGGACAATTACACATGCTTTAATTGGCTGAGGGTTTTAATCGCCCAATGGGAGAGCAGCCTGCTCCCTCCTCCCCTCCTCTCCCTCATCCATGGAGAACAGGCACAGCTTACACAGGAAAATGCATCGCTTTGACTTCCTGTCACATGACAGTGGTGGAGAAACTGCAACCACCGCTAATGTCCAGCTTAACCTGAATAATGCGACAGCACCAAGGTGGTGAAGGGCCAAAATGGAAAGGGTTATAGTGGATCTTTTTAGCAGGACATTGGGGTTCCATCCATATACTTTAAATATGACCACGGATCTTTCATGACCTGGTTTTATGCCTCAATCCCAAGAGAAGTGCCATTTTTATACTACAGTGTCAACAGTTGACAGTCCTCCCGTTGATCCATCCAAGTACTGACTAAGCCTAAGCCTCCTTAGCTTCAAAGTTAGTCTGAACAGCAAGTGTTATTGCTGCTGGCATACTAATCTGTCAGTACTGGTCATTGTGTGAGAGATAAAAGGATAAAGTAATAATAAATAAATGTTAATTAGCATGTAACAAAATACATTTGAGCAAACTTTAATAGCTCTATTGAAAGTGTGCACTTGGGGTGGGGTTTAAATTGAGGCAAAAGGGGTCCTGGCACCCACTAAATGAATAAAGGCCTAAACTCTCTGAATGTTCCAGCCCAGGTTATAACTTGGATCTAATGAAAACAAATAAATGTGAGCAAACTGTGATCTGTGGTGATTAACTTTAAAATAAAACACCTCCTCATCCAGTCATGGTTAGACCTGAGTCTAACCAATGTGTCCAATGGAGTACTGGAGGTACCAAAAAGGACAATAAAAGGAATGACACGATTGAAACAATAGAAGAGAAACAAAAAGAAAGGCGGCAAGCAATGCAGTGAAGAGCATCGCTCCAGCGAAGGCTTTGATAAACAACAGATAATTGCTCTGATTAACCTTTTTGAGCGACATATATCAGAGTTGTCTGAGAAAGGCAACAGGGTGTGTGTTTTTCGTGTCTCCTGGGTATGTGTGGTTTGTGTACAGCATGTGCCATTTTCATTCCTACAGCACGTACACCGCATCCACTCCAGGCTATGAGATGCATTTCCCAGCAGAGGAGGAAGAGGACACTGGCCTTCACCCATACACCGTGTCTTCCTGCGGGCTGTAAGGTGGAGCTGGACCCAGGCAAGAGGTGGGGACGACGGGTGTAGCCTCAGTCCCCTGCATCCTAGCACAGGGATTCCCCCGATCCAGCGTTCACAATGGAGGAGGAAGGAAGGATGGCCTGCTGCTCTACTTTATGAGAGGCCTGAAGTGGACACAGAGACACATTGCAGGCCAAAGGGTCTTCCAACTTTTCCCTGACCTCTGTATAACCACACACACACACACCCTCCCTCACATACAGTCCACTTACTGTACTCCCGCTCTGCTCCGCCCCATGTCCAGCAAGAGTGTGAGATTTAGAAAGTGGGTGTTGCAGGAGATTGTTGTTCAGTCATTGTCACTGCTTTTTGCGTCCTTTGCTGCTGTTGGAATATCAGCTGTCAGCTTTTTCCTCTCATCCATGAAACACACAAACACACGCACATTGCTGATGCATTATCTCAAGTTCTCCCTGCTAACCCTGGTCAGGATTTGCACAGATGACTCTTTTTCTCTCCGCCCACAATTCCTTTGTTTGTACCCGCATTCTGATAAGCAATGACATGAATAAATCAGGAAAAAAAACTGGGATGATTTACAGAAATAGCGTGGGAGGGGAGGTGGAACAAAAAGGGTCTGAGGCAAGAACGACATGTCCAGTCTTGATGTGTCAGCAGGTGACCGCATGAGGGTTCTGTGTTTGTCCTGCAGGACATGAACTGACTGCATATCAGGAGTAAGGGACAGAGGCTCCTGGAAAGGAGTTTCTGAACTTCGATGCAGGCCAGAGGCAACTGAAATGGTAAAATGGTTCTGGTCAGCAAAGATTAAATAGTTTTCTGGATTTTTCTAGCTCTTTTATGTCTTATAACTTGGAATATGATGATGTAATATATGATGCAGATGGAGTAGACAAGGACAGAGGCATTCCGAATGCTAGTGCTTGCTTTGGCTAACACTATTTGGTGCCAATATAAGTATGCAATTCAGTATTACAGTACAGTAATTCACCGCATGATAAGAGAAGACAATAACTAATGTTGGACTGCTTGGGACTGAGGACGTGAATGATATAATCACTTTTGGATGTGCCAACCTTGAGTGATGAAAGCCTATACTTCTACAGGAATCTCCCTGAAATCATGCTGAGCTACGTACAGGTCCTGCTCTTTCTTTTTCCGTAGCCTACTGGCGATAAAGGATAGGCTCCGTATCTAAATTGCCGTATGTGTCCTGACCTCTTTCCAGAAATGACCGCGTCCAGTCCCTACATCCCTGATCTATTGACTTTCAACCTTCGGCTCATTTGATAGGTCAGTACAATGTGGCAGAGAGAAGTGAGGATGGCCTTTAGGACAGGATAAAGGGCCAATGAAGGCCATTCTACAGGTGGATCCTGTGTGTGTGTGTGTGTGTGCAAGTGCGAGCTATTTCACAGTAGCAGTAGTGGCAAACAGACACAGACAGAACGAGTGTGAATGTGGAGTCGTGGAAGCTGGCAGAACTGGATAGAGAACAGGACGTTCGGAGTGTAGTTCCTGTGTGTGACCTCATAATGAATCTTCACCCAATGCCAGCTGCACACAGGTTAATGACACTTACATAACTGCAGCCGTGGGAAAGGCAAAGACTTGGCCTGACCTTTCTCCCTCTTTTAAAAAAACAGATAAACGTAATTCTGATACAAAAATTTGGATACAGTAGTTCCAAACCACACTTTTGAACTTTCAGAAAACAACAAAACAACATATGACACGACTTCCTGTCCGATAACAATCAGCCAAACCAACGGTACTCAAATGTTATGTAGCTGACGTTAATGCATTTTCTGTCACGTACTGTGAGGTTTGGTATTTAAGGTATTTAAGGCACGCGCACAATAGAACTTAACACGTCATAGTTTTAAAAATACTGTGTTTTACTTGTTTACACGGATCCACAAAATCCAGCATTTTGAATAATCTTCACTTTGGATGGCATTAAAAATATATCAGTTTGAGGTGGCTAAAAATGTGTAAACAAAAGGCCCAAACATATTTTTAAAATATGCATTTATAGAAATATCTACATAAGTATAAACAAGCCCTTAGGTAGACACTCCACATTTGCCATTTCACTAAGATCCCACTCAGGATTTTCATAGGGATTTGGCTGTGGCAACTGGAAGCTGAGAAAAAATGAACAAAATGTTTAAAAACTTAGATTTGGAATCCAGATGATTTACAAAAATTGTGACTGTTTATCTGTACCAAGAATGCAGAGAATGTGCTTGTATTCTTGAGTAGAATGTTTTACCTCACAAAAATATTCTCATAAGAACACTGTGACAGAGAACAGAGAGAGAAAAAGTGATTCTCCAAAAGCTTCAAGCAAGTACGGCAACTGCGGCCAGTTTCCTATCTCCTTTTGTGCAAGAACCTGGAGTGTTTAATTAATATGAGAATTAAAAACTTTATTCTGGGTCTGACTCACTGGCACCCTGTATTTGGCAAGAATGTAACTGAACCATTCTTAATATCAGGGCTAGGCATGGAAAATAACTGGTTATCTTTATCTTCTAATGAAACTTGAGACATTTGTACAGACATTTTACAGGCCATGGAAAATCATGGTCAAGATACATGGCGAAGTTAGAAGTATACCTGACCCTTGAAACATGAGCTGTAGTGATGTGTCAGTGGCGGACGAAACGGCTCTTAGAAGTGAATGATCGGAGCTGACTCCTGCCTTGAATATCTCACCAGTGTCAACCTTAACCTAAGACACTTTTGTGCACATGTTGTAAATAAACAGGCAATTTTACATTTTAGTTTTACCAGACAGTACAGCAAGATAAATTTACTGAAATTAGAAATAGATTACTATTTTCATTTCAATATTAATCAGAAATAGAGGTCAAAAATTACTACCCTTAGTTAAGATACTTTTTTAATTAAACATGATTGCTGTTTGTATATTCTGCCCAACTGTGCTATTAGCCAGCATTAAGGTGACATCTAAAATGTGTTTTAGCCAAAAATAAATAACATTAAATAATCATTCAGGCCTTATATTAAGTCCCGTAAATCACCGGTATAAGGCTGTGGGGGAATAAAATGATGGGTTAATATGTATAATTGCCAAAAAGTATTAAATGATCAAACTAGATTATCATCTGTCAGCAGCGGAGCTAGAATGATTTTACCAGTCAAATGCAGAGTTATGGATTATGAACTGAAGTGATATTTCAAAGCATTAATAGTGACTATTAGCTCTGATGTGTAAAAATATGTGCAGTTTTACCTTCAGTTGAGTGAGGAAAAATGCATTTCAAATGGATTGGTGAAAACTGCTCATTTATATGTCACGGCCTGCGCGACTCCAGCTTGTTAATATCTCAATCTGTAGAGATGAAGAGGATAATCAAAACCTTGTCGTCCCTAATGGGCTGCAATGGAGAGACGGATACGGCGCTTGACACCATTGATTAAACAGCGGAAAGGTGTGAAAGTCTTTCTCTCTCCTCTCATTAGTGTAACCAGGTCTGTCATGTGCTAGCAGCAGAGCAGCAAAACGGTGTGTGTGTCTGTGTGTGATGGTGCTAAGGGGGTTGTAAGTGCAGGATCAGGGGTGATCCCATGTGCATTTGGGTGCTGAGTTGGGGTGAGGACTAATGTGACAGTTTCTTAGCGAGTGTTGTCAGTTCGTTGTGATCCTATGCTAATCACAGCTTTCATTTCCATGCCCAGTTCAGTTTTGGTGGAAATTTTGGAAATTCACAAAGTCACAATGCAACAATAATCATGGTCATGTTCCTTGTTTTGAGAAAGTATTTGTCTCTCATCAAATAACACGCAACTTAAATGAGGGAATGAAATGGCAGAGGATGACATGAGGGAGGGGGGGATAAGGTAGGGGAAGCAGCCTTGGTATGGGACCGTGGGACTGACAGAAGACGAGTAGGAGGAGGAGAGGAGAGACGGAACAGAAGTTCTACTCACTGTGGTGGAACTTCTCCTCTCTCAGCGCGTTCTGCCTTTTGTCACATTCTTCATTAACTTCATTAACAGATGAGCAGCGGTGATTAGGTGCAGCTTCCCGCTGATTCAGCTACCCCACACACACACAGAAACACACACACACACACAAACACCTCACACTCTCACTCTTCCACTCATCTCACACTGGGGGGCTGTTGGGCCATGTTGCCAGATGACACACCGCATCACATAAACCCACAAACACATGCACCACTGAGTATAAGAGATACCAGAATGGTGAAATTTAAAATTTCTCATTTTGTCTAATATAATTGTCTTAATTAATGTAAATCGTATATAATTGTATAATTTTTTTGTAAGCTTGTTACATTATTACAAAAACATTAAGACAGTGAGGTATCTCTTGTTTATTATACTGTATTAGTAACCAAAACGTGTGTGTTTTTGTGTGTGTGTGTGTGTGTGTGGTGTATCCTAACCGCTACAACACCAACACCTCCAAATTTATATTTTGTATATATTGATATTTTGTACATATTGTGCGGTGGTTAGCGCTGTCGGCTCACAGCGGGAAGATCCTGGGTTCAGTACCTGGGCAGAGTCTGTGTGGAGTCTGCACGCTGTCGTTTTTGAGTGGGTTTTCACTGGGTGCTCCAGTTTCCTCCCACAGTCCAAAAGCACACACTATAGGTTGATAAGGCATGACTATGAGTGTGTGCCCTGTGGTGTGCTGGCGCCCACAGCCCCAGGATAGGCTCCGGTCCCTGCAACCAGGATAGGTATTGAGCGGTTAAGATCATGAATGAATGAATGATATTTGGTACATCAGGCTAGTCAGCATATCACAAATGGTTTGATTTCCAGCTATCTAGATCAAGGCGTAAACATCATGTAATACTTTTTTGTATGTATTTTATTTTATCCATTTTGGCCGAGGACCAATGCTGTATGCTTCATTTGTTTCGCCTCCTACTGTGCTATGATTCACAGATACTCACTATTGTCTCGGCCCCAATGGAGACAACAACAATAACAATAATAAGGGACTTTAAAAATTTATAAAATGCAGGGTGTCTTCCAGACATCACAAAAAATACAAAAGACTCCATCTCTCTTTCTTTCTCTCTCTCCCCCATTTTTTTGCCGAGAGATTAATGACCTGTCAGGTGAGGATGAGAAGTGTGTGTATGTGTGTGTGTGTTGCTTCAGTGGCCTGGGGTTCCCAGAATGTGGTGTCTGCATCATGGTGTACACAAGGTGCTCTGTTGTAAATTATCGTGCCTGGTCTCTTCAACCCCCCACCACCTTCCTCATAAACAAAAGCCATCTTTCAGTTTGTGTTTTCTTCATACACACACACAAGGTTTCTGTGTCTGATTGAAGCTATACAAAATCCTTGTTAACCTGACACTCTTCCAGAGCATCGCACAAAACCCCTACAAGCACATGCAGATTTCAGTCTGCTCAGACAAATTAACTCTTTCCCTTCAGAGGGGGACAAAATCCAGCCATCTGGCTTGGTGTCAAAACGATATAATTTAATTTGTTACATGATTAAGTAGCTGCTTTTCGCAGGGCACAAGACCTCTTTGAGTGAAAGAGAGTGAGGGACACAAAACGACAGACGGCAGAGAGATGATGCAAGAAAGGAGGATCCTATCACACTTCGCCCTCCCTTCCTATTCATAACTGCCCTCATTTACACATTTTTAGATTATTTGTCATTAAATTCCTTCAAATTGCTGGCATCTCTCAGCTTTGAGGGGTGAGAGTGAGGCTCGCTGATCCCGTGCCACCAACTGCATCTTTGACACCACAGTACTTCAAAGGGTCCATAATTTCTCGCTTACTCTCTCTCTCTCTCTCTCTCTGAAGTAATAAATATAATCAAATTATATAGACGTATCTCTCACACAGACATGACAAAACATGGCATGAAGCATAATGAAAAATCCTTCTAAAAGCAATTGAGGAACATGCGTGTATTCATTGTCAAAGCAAATTTGAAATCACCGCTTTATTATTTGTCACAGTAACAACTACTTCTCATACCTGAATTAAAGCAATAAATATGATGAAGCCATTCAAACAGTGTCCCTGCTGTTTGAGATAATTAAGTGTTTAAGGCAGCAGCTGTGAATCTTAATTAATAAAAATAAAATTACATAATAGATTAGAGATGATTCTTCTGATCATGAATTTCGCCTTTTCGCCTTTAAAAGCAAATGGTTAAACAGATGCAAAGTGAAAGCAGTGACATATGGAAGAATGACGGTAAAGGGGAACAGGAAGAGTCACTCTTTTTATCTGCACCACTTCTCTCACAGTGTTGGGGCCTTTCGCACTAAACACGCAACATAATTTGTACTTTTAATGCTCCTGTGTTTCTGACACGCTTTAATCAATAACCGCCAGCATCCCCGCAGTAAGCGAATGCTTTATTCATTTGGAACAAGCACGCTAACTAGCCGCCTGCTATCGCGACACATCTCACGCAGGGTAATAGGCAGCTGGGATTGATAGGTTCATTCCTAATATGCACTAACCCATCCCCATCCCTCCATCTCTCTCCCTCTCTCACAGGGTCTCTTTTCTTTTTTCTGTCATCAGGTGATTTAAAGAGGAATGTGAAGCGTTCTGTCATTCTTGCGCCAGCATTAGCAGCTTGGAAAGACAGAGACAAATATCATAAATATATAAAGAAATAAATTTAAAAAAAAAGTGGAGGATGGAGGTGTTTTAGGCACTGCATTGGAGAGATTTTCAGTTCTTCAAGACTGAAACCTACCTTTTAAGTCGATCTTTCATACAGTAAATCTTCCTATATTTACATTCATGGCATTTAGCAGACACTCTTACTTTGAGTTTAAGGACCTTGTTCTGCGGCTCAGTTGTGGTAGTGCTAGAAGTTAGATAGAGCCAGACTCAAACCCACAATGTCTTGGCCTGTAACTGAGTATCCTGTTACTAAGTCACCACTGCATTTCTTTGGCAAATGTGAGATTTCATGGCCACTGAGTGGGCAGCTAACATAGGCAGTGCCGGGGAGCATTGCTTGGTGACGGTACCTTGCTCATGATTACCTCAGTGGTACATTTACTGGCCCAGGATTCAAATCGGTGACCTTCCAATCAAGGAGGGGACCCCATAACTCTTACGCTACCAACTGCCCAATTGTTATACCCCTACTCGCCCAAGGCCTTGAGGACATCTGACCCAGGGTTTAACTATGACAGAGACCAAAGGGAAACTGCAAATCTAAGATATATAAATATGTAATTGTTCTGCTTGGCTTTTACCTAATACAGTTACCAGATATTTTTATTACATCATGGCATAACAAGAACCCACCCTATCGCTGGTCCTCCACAGGACAAAGACATTACTTTTTCATTCCATAAGTTCTCCGATGCAACACCTGAATCTTGTGGTCATGTATCCAGAATACGATATATCAGTAGATGCTGCAGGGGAAATGATTAACAGCAGCACTGTTCTGCCATCAGGACCTGTCACTTTTGAGCTGAGGCTTCGGGTTACAGTATAGTAGCTGAATCCGGGTGGAAAAGCACCGGGATGCTGGAAATCTCCTGAGAGGAGCAACACTTCAGTGGGAAATTCCACCGCAGAGACCACACAAGGCTTTCATTTACCATCTGAATGGGGCAGGTTGTGTAAGATCTTACTTTTTCCCGCTTTTCATTTTTATACCAGCCACTAAATGAGGTACAATGCAGCATTTAAAAATCCCAATTCAGGCTTAAATAGTTAAGTGATTAGATATTAAAAGACAAAGAGCCAAGAGACAAAGACTGTAAATCTGAATTTTAGATTATATCTCTCACTAATTACAAAACCGTTGTTCTGTGTTAAATTAATCACCTCACTCAGTGAATACATTGAATTTTCTCTGCACTTTTCCCAAAATGGCACTGAAAACATTTATTTCTAAAGGGTTTGAAACCTGTATTGTAATGAGGTTTCACCATTTTAAACATACAATAAAAAATTCTTGTTAAAAAACAGCAGCCCATTTCTTATGACACGTCACACAGTAAACACTCCCCTCTTCAGTTGATAGCGTAATGGTTAGGGCGTTCAGTAAGGTCACTGGTTTGAATCCCAGACTGGTATAGGTACCACTAAGGTACTCATGAGCATGGTACCGTCCCCAAGTACTGCTCCCTGGGCACTGCCCATGTCAGCTGCCCACTGCTCCTTCATGGATGGGTCAAATGCAGAGGTCACATTTCGTTGTGGGGCACTGTGTGCTGTGTTGTGGTGTGTTCACAATGACAATCACTTACTCACTCATTCACTCCGAGGCCCTTCATGACAGGGTTTCCACAATCTGTCTAACAAGCAGAAAAGTTATATCAGACTCTTATTTTGTGGTGACTAATTATCTGAGCAGCAAAGATGTGTTGTGGGCCGTTGGGCATCTAGTCACTCACTGTTGTTTGGCGACCTTCTCTGATTGGGAGATGGTGTGCAAAATGTGTTAAAGAGGGAGGCTTAATACGTAAGGTGTGCAAAAAGAGTGAAAGTAAATTTCTAAGTCTTTTGTTAGTTTCTAAAACTCCTGGTAACAGCTGTGTATAGCAAATTAAGGGACTACAGCAAGTGCTTTGGGTGGCTGAACACTGCACAAGATGAGTGCAAGACATTTATACCAAGGGAGTGCAGGATCATCGGTTCATCTCACCCCAGTAATGGTCTGATCACCCTGCTTAAATCGGGCAAACATTTCAGGAGAATTATGGGTAAAACAGAAAGGAGTTTCTATCTTATAGAATAAGACTCCTAAACCAGGACATGCAACCCCAGCTTTTTAACTGTTCATAGCAACCTAAAGTTAACGTTCAGGAAACCTTACCACTCTGTCACTCACCTAGCATTGTGACACTCAGTCTCATGTCTTCGTACATCAATTCATGTCAGATATTTACTGTATTCCTCTTAGTTGTATTTTCACACATTAATTCAATACACTTGCTAAACTTTATCGCAAATCTCACAGCCGATTCAGGGAACATTTCAATACATGTAACAAGGAATCATTCGTTCATTCATTATCCGAACCACTTAATCCCAATTGAGGTCACGGGGGGACCGGAGCCTATTCCGGGAACTACGGGCACAAGGCAGGCGCCAACACTGGGCAGGCGCAGGGCACACACACTCACACAATCACTCTCCCATTCACCAGTTAACCTACAGTGCATGCTTTTGGACTATGGGAAGAAACCGGATCACCCGGAGGAAACACGCAGAAGGGCCCTGCAGCCAACACAGGATCTTGAACCTAAATTCTAATTTAGAGAAAAAACTTGCCCAAGTTTCAGAGAAAGTCTCTGAGTGGAACTGTTGCATGCCACAGAAGCCTACAAAGAGTTGTTAGGCAATTCAGTGAGTCCCCGCTGGCATTAAGCAACGATTACATGAGCGTAGTATCAATAGACCCTGATGAGATCACAGAGCCCTGCTGAGGCACCTAACCAGGCCCATTTGAGCTGGAAACCAGGCAGTCAATCAATAGGCTGGCCGTTGCAGATACTACCTGTCAACGGCCTTGAGGAAAATGGATGCCTAGGAAAGCCATAACTATGATAAATCTACTCCCCCGGTTTGGCGACTGGCCCCCTCTTTCACTCACCCTCTCTCCCTCTCTCTCTTTCAGACTCTCCCCCTTCGCACCTTCCCTCCCTCCAGCCGTCCATCTTTGACTAATGTATGCGGTAAAGCCGCGCTCTACCACTCGCCCCACCGTTGTGCCACTGCCCTGATCGGCCAATCAATCTCGGCGTCGACGCGGA
The DNA here is from genome assembly GCA_032718565.1 of Distichodus sexfasciatus. Classification (NCBI taxonomy): domain Eukaryota; kingdom Metazoa; phylum Chordata; class Actinopteri; order Characiformes; family Distichodontidae; genus Distichodus; species Distichodus sexfasciatus. The sequence continues at coordinate 273,964 of JAVGVS010000087.1, forward strand.
AGGCGCATTAAAATAAATTTGTCACTGTAAGTTTATGAAATATTGATGCTAGGGTGAGACGAGAAGGAAGGATATTGAGTGGGGTGGGGGGGAGGGGGAAGAAAATGTAAAGAAGGTAAGGTGTTGAGAGGGGTTGTTTTGGTGGTGAGAGTGGGGGTGTATGGAGGAATGAGGCCAGCCTGGGCGAGGTGGGGGAGGAAAACCATCTGGAAAAGGATGCAGAAGACCGTCTTTAGGGCCCATGAGATAGACACTGGGCAAAAAACCCGCATGATGATAGTGTAATGTTTCGAGGCAGGTGACGCTGACAGCTTTAAGGTAGTTGTTGATGGGATAACAGGCCATGAAGGTCATGACGGGATGTGACGCTTCATAATAGATCGAATGACACCCGGCATACTCTTTCTTCGTAATGTATGGATTCAGTTTTGTTGCGTTTGTGAAAGGTTCAATTCAGTGATAGAGAATAGAGAATCCCCCATGTGACCAAAATAGGGAATGACAATTTTGTGACCTGAAAAAGAAAAGCAAAAAAAGAGGGTTGCAGTTGGGCTATCAAGAAGAAAAGCTGGAAGAAGAAGAAGAAGAAGCAGAAGCAGAAAATAGAAACGTGCAGGTCCTGAAGAAATAGCATGTTTAATATGTGTTCTATCCTCTGCACTGTGTAAACTGGAGCCACGTCTTCTCGTCTCTCTGTATATCTGTACAATATATAGAAGAGATGACAATAAAGTTTACTTTGACTTTGATTCCTCAAAAGGGATAGAAGGTTGAAACAGGTACAAAGCAGAAATGAGGCTAATTAAGATATTTCTGCTATCCAGCAATCACAATAAATGCTATGACATCACAACAATTTTAAAAACAGTATGTAAAAAATAAGAGCTGGAACAAATGTAAGCTTGATGACGGCAGCAATGTGCAAAAAATATCATATATCCTGTTATTAGACCTTATATATTTCATCTCTCTTGGATTGTGTTGCAGTGTAGCTGCGTCATTTCGGAATAGGATAAAACTGATTTGACCAGCTTTGACATTTTTGATCAAAATTTGTCCACAGACTGTCCTGAGCAGCGCAGGACGGGAATTTGGGTCTGGAATTCGGAGCCGTAGTGCTTCCCCACTAGCTGATGGCCCAAAGAGACATAACTTCCAGCCAGCTAATTGGACCTGAATAGAAGCTGATTTCCATATGTATGGTTGGTGACGGGCGGGTTATCGAGAGACGCACAATGACTGGAGATGAGAGGGAGATTAAGACCACGCAGGGCCCGCAAACGGAGATGTCGTTTTAGCACGCGGCGCAGCAGAGAGTGCAAGATGAGCTAATTTAGATAATAATCACCCTTCCAGCTGCACGAGAGAGAGTGAGAGAGAGGGAGAGCGAGAGAGAGAGAGGAGGTTAATGGCTGTCTATTCACTCTCTCTCTCCTTCCTAAGTACCAATCTCTGTGCTATTGTTCGGCCGATCTCTCTCCCATTCAACCCCATGTAAAACATTGTGCTTTTTTTTCTTCTTCCTCTTTTTTGACACGGATGTGAGACAAGGACAGAGCTCTCACCGTCCTCTCCCGAAACAGAACGGCGCAGATCAGGTTTTGCAGAAGGCTGTACTGTTACCTGCTGCTTTACCCAGGCAGCGAGGAAGAGTGTCTTTTGTTGATGTCACTTTTTCTTTCTTTTCACCTCTTCCTTGACCTTGCTGTCATCCCACACACTAGACAAACACTGCATAAGTTAACTACCATACTTCTTCATGTTATGAAACATTAAATATCAGAATATACAATATTATATTATCTTTCTCCGGCCATTAAGATGAAAAATGTACTGAAGTAAGGACAGTGTAGAGTACTGGAGCACAAAGTGTATCACTGAAGTAGAGAATTCAAGTAGAGTTAAATTCAACTACTTACAGTTACAGCACTTAGAAGACACTCTTAGCCAGGAAGTCTCCTTGGAGCAACTTGGGGATAACAGATTGACAGAAGTGGATCTGATCCTACAGCCTCTTTGCCTTTGCTTGAATATTTTAACACTGGACAATACTGATAAGGGGCAGTTGTTAGTGTAACGGTTAGGGCGTTCACCGCATGATCAGAAGGTCGCTCATTCAAATCTCAGACTGGTAAAGTTACTACTGAGGTACTCATGAGCAAGGTATCGTCTCCAAGCACTGCTCCCCGCGTTCTGCCCATGTTAACTGCCCTCTTCTTCTTCACGGCTGGGTCAAATGCAGAGCTCACATTTCATTGTGTGCTGTTGTCTCACTTTGAATAATCATAGAAGCTGATTGAATAATGAAAATTATTGTTAATGCACAGAATCTATGTTAAATTAACTATTGAATAAAGGATCGATTAGAGACGATAACAGTCATCACTAGTAAATTGCAACAACTGAGAACTGGTTTCATTTTTACAAACCAACAATGGTTTTAACTGAATGATCTCTCCTTATATCGTGAAGGTTTCTTTTTTACTTTTCTACAAAAACTATGTCAAATTTCTCTCTTGAAAAGTAAATCGAGACTGTGTATTAAGTATACATGAACATATATCCAGTGAAAAAGAGTGTGTTGCTTGTATTCCAGTTAAGTGTTTTCTTGATGTTGTCAATAAAAAATAAATTAGATTAAAAAGTTATATTTATAATGAATCTAAACAGTAGCCTTGATCTGCAGTCTCACTTTTTCCTCAGATTGCTTTTTTTCTCTCAAATAGACTACAACATTAAAGCTTAGTTTTTATCTACTTACCTGCCTAAACATGAAACATGCAAACATGATCAAGACCAATGTTTTATCATCTTTTAGTACACAACGTGAGCATGAAGAAGTGGCAAAGTGGCATTCAAATGGCAGGCCCTAAAATGAAATTCTATTTAATTAGTGTACCTGACAGGGATTCATTTACAACAAGTCTGCTGTCATCAAGTCCAGATTAATCAACTTACTCCGGAACATCTGCTTCTGTCTGTTGGATCATCTGTTTCAGAAGCGCTGATAATGGCGTTTGCAGCCAACTTGGCAAAAACCTGTCGAACCCTTGAAGGATTTGAGGTGAAAAGTGGTTGGAGAAATTAATGCATGTCACGTGTAAATATGGTGGACAATGTGAAAAATTAGACAGGGTGAAGCGGCAACGTTATGTTATGTGCAATTATTTTTAAACTAATACATTTACACTTCCTTCCCAAAATCTTTTAATACACAAATTTAGTGATACACCTTTAATGTTGAATTGTGTGTGCAAACACAATTCTGAGAAAGTCAGTCGACTCCTCGCAGACTGATTAAGACGAGAGAGAAAATGAGGGGCATTAATTAGGGTAGGGGACAGCAGACTGTGAGCATGCAAGCAAATTAACTAAACACACAAGTAAACATAAATGTAAACAAGTGGTGTGATGGTCTTGGAACAAACAAACAACTGGATATACGGTGCCCTCTACTGACACAGGCAGGGAGCACAGATTAGCTCAAATCCTCTTTTTAAGTCTCAACAGCAAGTAAAGTTCATCACATAAAGAAATACTCATGATGGAACATGATTTTGCTTGTAAATTTGTCAAAATATATTAGGTATAAACCAAAAATTGGCCATTAATACGTACCTCAAGGTTCATTTCAGGAAACTTGATAACCAAATCAGTCAGAGAACCGCATATTATGAGAAAGTCATGTGAACATTTTTAAATTGTATGAATGACGGAGGATAACAGAAAGAGGGGAAAGTAAAACGAGTGAGAAAAAAGAACAAGCGTGCTGACAAACTTCCTGGCCAGATTGCACTCACCTCTCTCGCCTGAATGTGCTGAAGAGAAGCCGAGGCCAGGGGGTGTCACATACATACACACACACACACACACACAATATGTATAGTCCTGGGTGTTTGACGTGGTTTTGTTTTGCGCCGAACTATCAGCAGAACAGATTGAGCGCCGCAGCCTCGTCTCACGTTTGACATTCGCGCGCAGAAAATCGCACCCCGATGAGCCACTGTGGGGACCTGCAGACAGCGTGCCATTGATTTTCTGCCTTGTGTGAATGAGCGTGTGGGTGTATGTTTGTGTGTGTGTGTGTGTGTGGGTGTCTGTGTGTGTCTGTGTGTGACTGTTTGTCACAACCCCTCCCTATCAAAAACACCCCAGCTCTGTCGGTGCCACCCTCAACACCTCGGTGTCGGCCACCATATGTCAGAGAGAGAGAAAGAGAGAGAGAAAGAGAGAGAGAGAGAGGGGAAGAATGTTAGAGTGATGAGAGAGACATGGATAAAATGTGTACTTCCAATTAACTTCACAACAGTGGCAAAGTTTGAATAGAAACCTAGAAACAGTGTTGGGAAGTAACAGGATAAATGTACCAACGTTACGCATTCAAATTCAAATTCTGTATTCCGTTGGTAATCAGAATGCAATTACATTGTTAAAAATAATGGATTACATGACTATTTTTGCTGTTTCACACGTTTATCCTCTCTGATAAATTACAGCAATTCCATTCATTACCGGAAGCCCTTCAGAACACGCGACCCAAGATTCTAATGTAAACGTCCATTTAACGTAAATTGCGGCAGTCCCACAACGGAGGAGTCAGAGCTGGAGCCAGCACGACAGAGCCAGGGCAGAAACACATTTATGTCTTCGAAATTCAGACAAAACCTTACATTAAAAGTAGAAAAGGGTGTGATTGCCACATTCGTACAGTTGTAAAGAGCAAGACAATGTGAAAGTAATCCAAAGTATTCAGAATACGTTACTCACATTGAGTAATCTAACAGAATACCTTACAAATGTCATCTAGGCCATGTATTCTGAATTCTGTAGTGGAATACATTTTAAAAGTGACCTTCCCAAATAATGTACATTTGAATATGATGGAGTATTTCTTGCAAGAGTGACCACAGAGAGGGAGAGAGAGAGAGAGACTGCTGTGTATGAGACTCTCTGTGTATGAGAGAGACTGCTGTGTATGTATTAGGACTGCTGTGAGGACGTCATTGTCCCATGAAAGGAGGTTACAGTTTTGTGACAGAACAAAAAATGACACACGTCCATGGTCTCAGTTCAGATATAAAAATTGAGTAAAAGCTCCTTGAAACCAAAACATTCTAACATTTGCTTTTCTATTCAGACCTGAAATAAAACATTTTAGTTCTGTTGTAGACTGTGACTTCAGACTCGTCATCATTCTCATTAGACTTGCTTGATTTCAGAATGTTGTCAGGTCGGTTTTGTGCACACTTTATCTGAGGTAAATGAATTCACAGTTATTCAGTTTTGCTTACATGCAAACTAACAGTAAGGGAGTGATTATTTGTCATTGTGAACACACCACGTCCCAGCACACAGTGCACCACAACCAAATGTGACCTCTGCATCCATGAAGATGCAGTGGGCAACTGACATGGGCGGCACCCGAGGAGCATTTCTTGGGGACGGTACCCTGCTCATGAGTACCTCAGTGGTACTTTTACCTGTCCAGGACTTTAACCGGCAACCTTCCGATCACGGAGCGAACCGCTGCACTACCAATTGCCCCTGTTTTAATTCATTAACAGATTAATTAAATGAGAGCATACATGGAAATTTATTTTTAGCCTATTTCATGACATTAAATTTAAAGATCCAAGCATGAAATATTTAAAGAATAATGTAATAATGATAATTAAAAAAAAATAATAATAATACAGAGAGAGCACAACCCACATCCTTGGGGCAAGTGGCATGTTTTGTTGGTGATTTAATAAAACCCAGAATTATCTGAGCAGAACTGTGGGTTTGGAGAACTGTTACACCCCTACTTAGAAGATAAGAAAACATGAGATTTGTCAGATTTTGTGAGGACGCAACTGTATCCTGTCATGTTTTTGCAGAAAAGTTCCACATATAAATTGAAAAACTTTGAAATAATTAGCTTTTGGCTACTGAAGTTAAGGTTAGAACCATGAGAGTAAATGGACGGACCTTACAAGGATAGTAATATGCGATGTATCAACGTGTATAAGTGTGTGTGCATCAGCGAGATATGACTCACACTGCCCAGGATAACACCAGGAGCTCTGCTGTGTGTGTGTGTGTCCACCTGCTCTTAAACAGCACTCTCCCATGCCTGCTTGCAGGAGGTTGGGTTCCAGATTTGTGTCTCCGACAGCAATACGGCCTTTTCCAGCTCAGCAACCGAGAAAGTGCCAATTGCACAGTTTAGAGCCCCACCGGCCCAGACATGATAGATAGTTTAAAAATGAGGACGTGTGTTTAAAAAAGGGAAAAAAGTGGAGAGAAATACTCACCAAGCACAGCAGCTGTCAGGGTGGTGGGTAGTGTAGGTGAGAGAGAGAGAGTAAAAGAAAGAGGGAGAGAGACTTCAGCTGCTTAATTAGGGGTCCAAGCACAAAGTGCTTACGGACCCCTCTGTAATTGTTCGTTTTCTTCTTTACGCTTCTTCTTTATCACATAAATTTCTGTGATGTCACAGCAGAGCTTTTATAATTTACATGAAAACCACCCAATTCTTATATGAACACTGTTAGAAATTAGTTTCTTTATAAACACAGCTTATTAAAGCTGGAATAACAAAAATGAAGCTTCACTACCAAGTCACACATTTCTTTTCCCAATGTCATTTCACTTTATAGTTCTGTGTTCTAACTAATTATGCCTTGATATGATTAATGTAGTTAATCAAAACTAAGATATGGAAGAGGGAAATATACAGTGATACTATTTGAATAAAAGGGGTGCTACATAAATTTATGCGGTCACAATAGAGCTTTTTTTTGCTTTATTTTTTATCATTTTGTTTTATTATTTGCTAATATTTACTCACTGACTTTCTTTGGCGCTTACTGCATTAGCTGTCATTTTGCTGCTTTTTGCAGCTTACACTTGGACCCTGCTTATTGCCGCTTGCGGCTATATTTGACAAATAATATGGTATGGAGTAAATGGTGTAACAAAGAATTTATTTTCTACGTCTCTCTACAAGACTTGCGTGAACAACACTAATTGATGGTAGAATTTCATTCTTTCAACACTATCTTTTACATACAAATATTGACACAATCTTCCATCCTAAAGATTTACATGATGAGCTAAAACAACACTGTTATAGAAGCTGATTAAGTTGTTAGCTGTTGCATGAAACAAGGCAGTGTTAGTGTAAAACACTCACCATGTTTTGGTATTTTTCCCCCCTCTAACACACCTGACCCTGTGTAGAGGGGTTTATTTTTCAGGTGATGAGCTGAATCCGCTGGGTTGGACTTGGGAAAGCCAGCAAAAATCAGGGCAAGTACGAGTGGCGCCAGGCTACGGAGGGAAAAAAAAGGATGGGCATTTGGCTTTAGCTTCTGGCAGTTTTCTCTCAGCAGACGAGCCTGAGTGGTCATTTGCAGATCAACACACTCCTCTCTGTCGCTCCAGTGGAAATCAATGGGGAGGTAATTGCAGCATTTACCAGCCCCGTTCTCATCCTCCAGCTCTCCAAAAGAAGAGGTGAGAAGAGAAGAGAAGAGAAGAGAAGAGAGATGACTAAAACCCACACCACAAATGTAACACATTTAAAATATGATAGTCTACATTTTTATATTTATATTGCATATCTCATATAGACATATATAATATTTACATTAAAATACATACCTTACAAGATTTTCTATTTGCATAAGCCAAATAAGAGAAGATGAGAGGAAAGGAGAGGACAAGACAAGAAAATAGAAAAGAGGAGAGGAGGGAAGAGAGAAAAGAAAAGAAAACATAATATACTGAAAATACTTTACAGTGCATTCTATTTCTATATGGAAGAAAAGTGTAGGAGCAGAGGGGAAGAGATACAAAAATGAAAGAAATAAGAAGAAGAACCTAAAATGTAATTTTACAGTACATTCAGTTAAGAGATGGAAGATAACAGGAGCAGAGCGAGAAAAAAGAGAGAATCGGAAATTCATTAAAAACCTTCACCGTGTTTAAAATGTTTCAGTTCCTTCTACATATAATTTTAACTATGTTGATAACATATAAAAACATTTCTCCTATTTATTACAGGAGTCTTTCAAAAGAGGAGAGAGAACACAACATGGAAGGGAGAAAAGAGGAACGACAGGGAGGAAGGTGAGGAACAGTGAGAAGAGACGAGATGAGATGAGAGGAGTGGAGAGGAGAGGAGACGAAAAGAGATGAAAAGAGAAAAGAAAGGAAGAAAAAAGAAACGTTGAGAAAATAAATGAAAAGTAGAAAAAAAGAGATGAGAAGAGAAGAGGAAAGAGATGAGACCAGAGAAAAGAAATGAAGAGAAAAGAAGAAATGAGAAGAGAGATGAGAAGCAAAAAAGAAGAGATGAGAAGAGAAGAAAAAGAAGAGAAGGGAAGGGAAAAGAAGAAATGAGAAAAGAAAAGAAGAAAAAGAAGAGATGAGATGAGAAGAGAGATGAGAAGTGAAAAGAAGAGACGAGAAAAGACAAGTGAAGAGAAAAGATGAGAAGAAAACTATAGAAAATGGAATATTTTGACTATACCACGTGTTATAACATACTGTCATGGAAGACAAGAAAGGAAGAGAGAAGTGTAAACAACACGACATGGAAAGAAAAGTTTCAGGATGTGAAAGAAGGGTAGAGAAGTAAAGAGAAGTGATGATGAGTTGAGAAGAGAGAAGAGGAAGAGAACAGACTGAAGCACTTTCCCACATTACAGAGCTTCAACATGATGTGTGTGTGTGTGTGTCTGACTCTCCACGTCCAGCGCGCCGGTGTGCATGTAGAGTCACGCCGATGACGGTGATGGCGGTGTGTGTGTGTGTGTGTGTGTGTGCACGCGACTGCACCCTCCACGTCCAGCGCGCCGGTGTGCATGTAGAGTCACACTGATGGTGGTGTGTGTGTGTGTGTGTGTGAGAGAGCAGCAGGCCTGTGTTTCCTGCATGGCTGCTGGAGAGCGCCGGCGTATTAATCTTCCGGCTGCTTCTCCCACGCAGGGCGACGCGAAGCCGCCGCACGGCCCTCTGGGACACGGGCCGAATGATGCGTGAGCCGGGTGTCAGTGATGAATGGAAAAGCAGGTTAAAATCTTTTTAATAACCCGCGGAGAGAGAGAGAGAGAGAGAGAGAGAGAGAGAGAGAAGGACATATACATACCTGCAAATGGAGGCCTCTCAAAGGAGCCAATATTCCACCTCACTTGACTGCACTTTTTGGAGGTACTGGAGAAAAGCGTAGGACTGGAGCTCTCCAGAGACACGGACGCACACACACACGCACGTGCGCGCTACCTTACAGCCGCAGCATGCTGAGCAAGAGGGCCAGCGAACATTTGAGACTCAATGATATTTCGTACCATAAAGAAGCTTAACTCATTAAAACCTTTTTATTTTTCAAAAAAGAATGGCCTGTGTGTGTGTGTGTGTGTGTGTGCGTGTTGTCATTCGTGCATCTACTGTTTGCATATATAGTCGTGGCTGCTTTGATATATACACACCTGTTGAACAGTTTTGTCGGAGTGCAGCTGCTGGGGACGAAGGCTAAAGCTGTCGTTCACACACACCTACACACACACACACACTCAAACGCGGTGAGAGTTGGCCTGTCAGGATGTCATAATTACCCATGAGCACTCTGGGCACCGTGGGGCGTGTTTGACAGGAGTGGCAGGCATTTTTGACAAGCTGCTGAGATACTTGCTAGAAAAGACACACACACACACACACACATTTCAGCAAGTGAAGGGGAAAACGGCATCTTACACTGCTCTGACACTGGCCTGGCATCTTGGTGTGAAATTTACTCTTTTAGTCAATTTTCATTTCAGTCTTCCACCGCCCCTTTATTTCACCCATTGTGCGTCTTTTATTCGTTCTGCTTGATCTTGCTCTCTTTCCTCTTCACTCTTTCGTTGGCTCCGCCGCTCATTACGCGCTCAGGTTTAAACCAGGCAGCAGGCTGTAAGCTGATGACGGCAGTTTGGAAACAAATTGGAGGACAAGGTGAGGAATGTGTTGACACTGTTTAGGCGAAGGTGAGATTTCCCTTAGCTCAGTGCACCAAGTCAAGATGTCTATATTTCTCTCTCTCTCTCTCTCTCTCTCTCTCTTCCCATCCCTGCCCCAAGTTCTTCTTCGTTAAAATCTACACTGGTGAAATATTCCCCCCTCTTTTTCTCTGTATGCTGATAAAAAATATCCATTATGAACGTCTGGATTTCTCTCTCACACACACACACACACACACATACACACTGCAAGCTCACTTCTCATCACTTGGCACTTTTTGCATTCTCTCTCTCTCTCTCTCTCTCAATTTCTTTCCCCTTGTTGCAAGCACACGCTTCTTCTCGTCACTCTGCACTTTTTGTATTCTCTCCCTCCCATCTCTTCTTTTATCTGTTTTACTCTGTTTAAAAAATACTTTTTATGAAAGTCTAGAAATCTCTCAATCTCTCTTTCCTTCTCTTCTTTTATCCAATCTCACCAGTTTAAAATATCTAGTATAAAAGTCTGGAAATTTATCTCCCCATCTCTCTCTCTCTCTCTCTCTCTCTCTCTCTTTCTCTCTCTCTCTCTGTCTCTCTCTCTCTCTCTCTCTCTCTCTGTCTCTCTCCCTCTCTCTCCATTTATCTTCATCTCTCCCCATCTCTCCCCATCTCTATCTCTCTTCTTTTATCTAATTTACTCTTTTTAAAAATACCTGTGAAAGTCTGGAAATCTATCTATCTATCTGTCTGTCTGTCTGTCTGTCTGTCTGTCTGTCTGTCTGTCTATCTATCTATCTATCTATCTATCTGTCCATCCGTCCGTCCGTCCGTCCGTCTATCCTTCTCTTCCTCCCTCTGAGTGCAAGCTCACTTCTACTCACTCTGCACTTTTTGCATTCTTCGTATGATTCTTCGTATCACTCTCTCTCTCGCTATCTCTCTTTCTTCTTTAATTCAATTTACCCCATTTAAAAATCTCTCTCCTTTTTATCCAATCTACTCTGTTTAAAATCTCTCTCTCTCGCTCTCTCTCTCTCTTCCTTCTTTTATTCGATCCACTCAACACATATATACACATTATGAAAGTCTGTAAATCTCTTCACTAATATCTATGAGTTCAGTTTGTTTGTCCTAATAATATTCGTTTCCTGTTATTGTCCTTCATTCCTAAAGACGACCACAAACCTGTGTAAACGGTCACTCTCATTTCCTAATTTTCTCCATGCAGTGCTGTGCACCTTTTCCTCTCTCTCCCTCCTCTTTTTCCTCAGACAGCAGCAAGACTGGCCCAGTGCCAGCCAGGTGGCGATGAGAGAAGGGGTGAGTTATGGATGTACGAGAGGGGAGAGAGAGAGAGAGAGAGAGAGACAGAGAGAGAGAGGTAGGTGAGGGTCAGTGTCCTGCTGATACTCGAGACGAATGACAGCAGCAGGGTCCTGTGCCACCCTCCGTCCCTGGGTCACCCAGACGCGCTGGAATCCCGCCAGCTTTTGGGGCGTAATGCCAAGCCGTGATGGCACAGCTATCCAGACGCTCGCATCTCCTGGGTGTGTGTGTGTGTGTGTTCCCCTCTCTCTTTCTCACTCACACACCCGCACACAAACACACACACACACACACACTCTTTGCCTGACCGAGGCAGAGCAGAAAGGCATTAATAAAAGTCTGGCTGGAGGGAGCAGCCACATCTGAGTGAGAAAATGGAGAGGGCAGAAAGTAAGAAAACTCCCCCAGAGCTCTTATTCTGCATCTTATAAACATGATAGGCGGCAAAAAAAGTTGAGTTACGGCTCTGTTTGACACAATTTAGGCCAAACCTCCACACTATCTGAACCGCGTTTCCACACTCACGTTCACACCTATGGCGGCTATTTAGAGTAACAACAATCAACCTATAGAGTATTTTGGGACTGTCAGAGCAAACTGAAAGTGGAGAAAACCCACACAAACAGGAGTACAGCATGCAAAAAGACCCCCACAGCCGACCTGAGGATCGAACCCAGGACCTGCTTGCTGCGAGGCAAAAGCGCTAACCGAAATTACATGCACACTCACATCAAGCTGTCTTTGTGAGATAACTCTCTTCGACTTCCATATCTTGCAAATTTGTGACTTCATGATCATGGAGTTTTTGGAGTTTTTTCTCGTAAATTTGCCACTTTAATCTCTGAGAACATACGACCGTTTCTTCTCGTAAATGTATGACATCAGTCTTGGAATTCTACCCCCTCCCACAGCATACTTTTTTTTTTAGATTCTTTTTAATCTACAATGGCCCTAATACACTGTCATATTAACATTCCCACTCTTACTTTCAACACATTTTCTTATTGCCTCTCTGCACAAAAATGGCTTTAAAACGTAACCAGCGTTTTAAACAAAAACAAACTCAAATCAAAGCTGTGAGACTTTCACTCTTAGTTTATTTTCAACATCTTTCATGTGTCTTGCTGCACCCCCTGCTTCGGGAACCAAAGGATGGTTCAAAGGATAATCAGGTCCATACAACTAGCTAAAAACCCAAAACGCACACAAAGAGTGTTTATAATAATGATCATGAATACTTTTCCCTCTTTTCATTTCCCACATCCACTTGCTGTCTATTTTATTGTTTATCTTTAGCAACTAACAAGCTTTCTGCTAGTCATTTCATCACACTCCTGTTTCGGCAGCACCCAACCCAGATTACTGTTGCTTACGCTCCTTTTTTTAGATACTTGTCGGTATATGATTCTGAAAGTTGATTCTCATCTCACTTCAAGAGGCATGTTGACAGATGCCGGGTGTGGAGTCGACATATCTGCAGCACAGCAATCCCTAAAACAAAGGTAGGCGATCTGGGTTAGATCCAGGATCTTAATGGCTTCAAAGGTGATGTCATGCTCAATTTGAAAGGAACTGATACAAGCAGAGAAACACCCTGAAAAAGCCCAGGGCCAGTATGCATAAAATGTCTTAAGAATGGCCGTACATTTTGACTTATGAGTTAAAAAATTCTTAGCAAAAAGTAGGACTTAAGAGCGTTGCATAAAGATGCCAAAAGTAACTTTCAACAAAGTCCAAGCCTGATTCTTAAGTGATGACAGAGCCAGCGCTTAAGTGTCGTGAAATGGGTTCAAACAATAGAGGAGCAACTACTGAGTTCAAACAGTAGAGGAGCTGCACGGTGAATATATTAATGACGTCAAACCCTTTATCTAGGGCTTTATACAACACACCTTTTTGTGATTATACCTTTAATTGGTTTCCACTAATAGATGCATATGTTGTATATATTACAGGTCAAAGGCAGAAGTCAAAACAATGGATTCTAAAAGAAAACCAAACAGGACGACAAATGAAACTATTCTCTTGGCACAGTCGGTGCTTATTCTGCTCAAAAAAGGCAGTGAGTCCACTTTCTGACTGAACACGTGCATCATGTGTAGATCCTGGCCACTTTGGCACAAGGTCCAAAATTGTATTATCACTATCAAACGTTGATACTGTGATATCTTTTTCTATTTATGTAGATTTCCATGAACATTTGAAGCTATTTTCGGTAAGAAAAAGAAAGACTTCACGAGTAAGCCTGTATCTTTTTATCTTTTTAGCCCGTATATCAGCAGAACGTCCTTTCTTTCACGAAAAGTGCAAGGTCCAAGTCAAGTCTCAAGGCTTTGTGCTCGAGTCCAAGTCAAGCCTCAAGTCTCTAATGACTGAAATAAACTTCTTTGTACGTGGAACAGCTCTGCTGTGGCATGAGGGGCAGCCAGTTCCACCGATTATAGTGCATGCAATGTATGCAACACTAACGCTAACGTCAATACATTGGAAAAACAAAAATGAATGAAATAAATTAAGATTAAAAAACAATAATTATATGAAATAAAGATTGTCCACAAGTCCCAAATCTCGAGTCCAAGTCAAGTCTCAAGTCTTTTGAGGACGAGTCATTGTTTGGGTGACTTAAGTGCGACTTGAGTCTAAGTCTCTGCTACAGTACATGCTCCTTTCTACCTCAGACCTCAAGTGAGAGTGACATCATTGAACTTATCAGAAGTTGTAACATAACTGCAGTCACGTGGCCACGTTGCCCTAGTACTCCAATGTTGGCCATCATTATACAGAGGAAGAATACGGAGAGCAGATGGTGGAACGCTTACAAACAATACAGGTAAGTACGGCTACTAACTCAATAAACTGAACTTAAGTAGCAACTGGGACAAATATATACCACCACAGCAGCATTAAAACAATACAAACCTCCTAACAACGGGGCCACAAAGTCTTTGTGGAAGAGGGAGGGAAAAACAGAGAGTCAAATAAAACAATAGTGAAAGGAGAGGGAGGGGGTAAAAAACAGAAATATACCTCAACAATTGCTAAAGAGGAGAGGGCTGATGGACTAATTAAGGTTAGCGAGCAGCTCGCCAGCAATTAAAAGTAAAGTACTAAGCTTTGCAGTTTTTCCTCCTCTCCCTATGCTCATCAAATTACAGTAGGCACCAGTTCCCTCTCTCGTTTCCTCTCCTTCTCTCACTCTCTCTCTCTCTCTCACACACACACACTCTCTCCTTTCATTTCCAGAAGGAAAACACGTTTTTCCGTAAGCTCTTATTTTCCTAAAGGTTAGAGGAAAGAAGCAGTTGTTGCATGGCGTGTTGAATAGCAGCGTGTGCGTAAATGTGTGTGAGTGTTTGTGTGTGTGTGTGTGTGTGTGATTTGGCAGGTAGAAGGCTGTGAGTGCAGGCTGTCTGAGCACACTCCTGATTACATACCACCATTCATCAAAGTGTCACCCCTCTGACAGCCACTAATAAATATACCGCCACACCCCCCCC